>JAGFZM010001683.1:65291-117178 GCA_017657215.1 Limnothrissa miodon | reverse complement strand
GTTTGGCTTTTTAATCCGGCCCGCCAAACCTTTCAAAATTATATTAATTAACATTATCAAACATTATTTCTGCAATGTCTGCAAACTGCTGTAAATAAATGCTTTTTTTTTTTTTTAAAAAAGCCTTGCATATTCATGCTTTACTACCTATTACTTCTAGTACCACTATTACTCATTACTGCACACAAACACTACATCTATCTGCTCCTGGCACGGCCCCTTTATCACATTTTATGACCCACCGTGGCCCACCAGTCAAAAAGTTTGCCCACCCCTGCTCTACACAGTAGTGCACATCTACTCACAATATGTGACTGGCACAATGTAATATGTGATATGTATCCTCCTGTATGTTTGATCTGCACCCACGGGTGCCATCCTCAAAGCTTTAAATAACGCAGCTGGAAATAAATGTTGACATTTCTAGTTGATTAAACAGCCAGTGTTGAAATGAGAAGTCTATGTATTTATTCAAATGAAAATGTGAACAGAATCAAACAGCCAATGTAAAAACTAAACTAACTTACCAAAGTAAAAACTAGTCTTGAGGCATGACTGCAAACTTATCTCCATGCTTGCAGGGGATTCTCTCACCTACCACCAGGGCCGACCCTTCTCCACAAAGGACAGAGACAATGACATAGCTGTGACCAACTGCGCCCTCTCCTACAAAGGGGCTTGGTGGTACAAGAACTGCCACAGGGCCAACCTCAACGGCAAGTACGGCGAGTCCAGACACAGTCAGGTGAGCACAGATCTTCAGCACTCAACCTCCTCAGGATAATATATGCTGATACGGCCGCCACACCTGTTTACACTTCAAGTATGCTTGATATAGGGACCTAATATTTTGATGCTTATTGGTTGATCCCACCTCAGAGAAGTGGGAGATGGCAACTAGGTATCTAGTTCAAGCACACACACAGACACACAGACACACACACACACTGCTGCTGCTGCGTCTAGGCCTACTGGTTGTTCTACTGATTCACACAAATCGAGAAAAACAGGAAAGGGAAACCACTGCCAGAACAAGGAACCTCCTGTAAATGATGGTTTAGGGTTGCAAATCTACAGTAGCTGCTATTTTGTTGCACTTCAACTCTCAAAGGTTATGTGTGGAAGTATTGTGTTGGTGGCGACACTTTGTCTTTGAATATGCTTATGTGGAGGATTTTTTTAGCCTCAAATCTCAAGAAAAGCGAAATACTGTCAGAATGCGAATAGCTAATACTGTTAAAATAGTGCACACAGTTGCATTAATATTCTCTACCTGGAGGATGCTGTGTGATGTCTGCATGTTATTGGAGACTGAGCAGATTTGGCCAGATTGCACTGTGAGTTCAAGCGTGTCAGAGAATGCTCTGTATGGTTAAGCAGAGCGAAATATTGAATGCATCTAATTGGGACACGGTGGGATCTGCACAGTGTAGATGAATATGAATGTTTTCTGTCTGTTTCTGTCTTTCATTCAGATTCTCTTTTTTGTCTCAGAATCTTTCTTTCTTCCTCTCTGTCTCTTTGTCTCTCTCTCTCTCTCTCTCTCTCTCATTTAGTCTTCTGTCTCAGAATCAAATTATCTTTTCTCTCTCTCTCTCTCTCTCTCTCTCTCTCTCTCTCTCTCATTTACTCTTCTGTCTCAGAATGAAATGATCTTTTCTCTCTCTCTCTTTGTCTCTCTCTCTCTCTCTCCCTCTCTATTGCTCTCTCTCTGCTCAGTCTGTTGTGGGTCCATCTCAGTGTGATGTAGATTATGATAGCCACAAGCTATTTCTCACCCTGATCATGCCCTGTATGTGCTGTGCTGTGCTGTGCTGTGCTGTGCAGGGGATCAACTGGTACCACTGGAAAGGACACGAGTTCTCCATCCCTTTTGTCGAGATGAAGATGCGGCCATTTAACTACCGAAGCATAAGTGGAAAGCGAAGGCGTTCTACTTTATAATACCCTAAACCCTGGCCTCCTACCCCTCCCCTCCCCCTCCCCCTACCCCTCCTTGTATTGCTGGTTGTCCCTATTTTTACACAGGATGGGTGGGATAGGTAAAACTATGTCATTTATTTACAAAATGACAAGAAGAAGACAACACAGTATTTAGGAAAGGTGTAGTTTTGAAAGCTATTTCTTTTAATGTAACAGGTACCGCTAGTACCGAGGGCTGAGGCCATTAGAGGTGCTTCACAAGCACCAGATGCCCTCAAGAAAGATAAAACTCTCTATAGAAAAGCAACATCGTGAGCCAGAAAAATCAGAAGAGCTGTTATTTTTTTTCCTGTTTCAGACAAAAAGACTAACAAAACAAAACAAAAAAAAAATCATAATGCCCTTAAGATGCCTCTATTTTTGTAACTGATATTGTAACAGAATCCATGTGATCACTACATAAAGCTTAGTCTCATTTAGTCAAACTTGTGACTATTGTTTAAGAGGACTGCTCTCTGACCTGCCATTGTAGATTTGCATACGTTATGAACTGAACAGTATTTGTAGGCCCAGGTTTGCTACATTATTGTTTATAGCTCTGTAATTACACAAATGTATAACCCTGAAATTGTTATATTTCAAATCTATAAAGTCATTTTATTGTCCAAGGAGTCCCCTATTCTCTTTTGCTGTGTACAAGAGAGCCAAAGATGTGCATAAGAGCATTAAAAAGTACTATTGTATTATCAATGTAAGATCAATCAATTTCGAAAATTACTGAAATGTAATGTAAACTATTTGTGTTATTTTATTTTAAGTAAATAAACCTTCTCAACGACCCATTAGACAGTACCCATAAAATGTTCCTTTTTACCATGCCCATCTCCTCTGTAAACCTAACCACATCATAATTATGTGAGTATGTTGTTGGTTTAATGGTGTTTTGTCCCTGTATTATTTCTGAAAGGGGCTTTGTTCCCCCAGTTTTTGTGAGTCGACTTACAGTAACATTACTTTAGCCTGCAATGCATATTTTGAGAAATCTGTCTGCATACATTTCCATGTGTTTGAAATGCAAGGCTTATGATTGCAGTATGTCCCTCTGCAACAGTACATTCTGTCTGCCTTTGCACGGTTTGATGTTTGCTCCTTTCTCTTTGAAATTCTCTGTGACTCCATGTTCCTGTGTCTGTTTGCCTATTAAGATGCGCCATAGGTGGTCGTCAGCACCAGGAAGGGCTTATTCAGTCCTGGCCCTTGGGGTAGAGGCGAGCACTTTGTCCCATCTCAAACACCTCTCTAACCGCCCCGACGTATGCAGAGTCAGGCGTCGGAGAAAGTGCAAACCTGTTTAGCTTGCCAACAATATGATTAATGTCACCAGCGCGACCGAGGAAATCTGTCACGATAATGTCGCAAGGAGGGAGTGTTTGTTTTCTTTTCTGTGGAACAAATTGACCAGATAAGAGAGGACACATGACAGACAGTCTCTGAGTGAACTCTGACAGGAGTGGCTATCCCTTGAAACAAGTAGTTCTTTTAAAAGCTCTAGGCTAGGATGTGTATTTACTAAGTAGACTGCCTTTGCCTCGGTGTGTATTGTACGGGAAATGGAAATGCTGGCTTGATGAAGATGAGTAGAAGCAAAGCTGTAACAGATGCAGTGTCCCTGTGTGCTTACTGATAGGTGATGCATATTTTCATGTTTACTCACACAATGTGATTTTTACCTCAGAAAACAGTTTGTTGCATACGTCTCCATTATATTTCATTGTATTTCATTGTCATTTAACAGTGGTGTAACTTAAATCTTGTCTGTATGCTGTGTTTAGGAAATCACTGTTTGATTCATACCAGTAGTGTGGGGAGGACTGTTTCCAATCCACAAATCCTCGTTTGATTACAGTCTTATTTTCTTGTTTGTTTAATGCGTCAGCTGCCAGCAAAAGGCAAACGTGTTTAATCTCAGCTGTGAACATAAGAAGTAGATTACAAATGCAGAGCTGATGCCCATAATTGACAGTAATGTTTTCAGGCATACACAACATGAAGAGTGTTCAAATTAAGCTCCTTTCATGGCAGTAAACTTCAGCACATAATCAGGTTTGAAGGTTGTTCTTTTATGTGTGAATCAAATTTGTTTGTGAGTTGAGTTTGGGAGTCATTTGCAGGACATGGACTTGATGACGAGCTCCCCACCACAACACTCCCTTTCTGTCTCTGACCATCTCCCCGGTTGGCCAGTGCTGTGAAATAGGCTGAAGGCCCCATATGCTTCTTGGGTCCCCCTGTGAATTAAAATGGCACAGTTCACTGAGCCCCAGTTTAGTGACAAACTATGTGCTAATGAGGCCTGGACGCTGGTGTGTGAAGTGATGTCTTCATCTGGCATTGCTCATGGCCACACACTCTCTCTCCCAGTCCCCAGCAGGGCTGATTCTGATTCTGACCCTGGCCCCGTTCGGCCCGTGCTGGACTGGGATCTGCTCAACCACCCTGGCCCCCCCTGGGAATAGGAGTATATAAAGGACACCCTTTGTGTTGACTCCTTAAAGCTGAGTCACATTTCACCGAGCAAGTGTCTGTATATTTGCTGGCACACTGCTGACGGTATCTACTGAAATGTCCCAACTATTAACTGATGTTACCCAAGGATCATTTATTGACATGGCAAAATCTCTTCATATATAATGTTAATACATGGGAAAAGGTATGCTTTGGTATTTATTTCCTTAGTCCAGGCAACTTCCTCATTGAATCGTAATCTGAGTCTGTTTTATTGTGAGTCTTTAAAAAGAAAACCTAGGGTTAGTGATACTGAACATGGATAGGGTCAATATGCAGTTCTACTTTTTTTAAGAATTGGCTATCAAACAAACAGGTTGCAGCAATATTCTGGAAATGACTGTACATCTAAGATTTCACTATAACATATATGAGCAAGCAGCACTTGGATATTTGAACATTCTAAAATGAGTGCGAGTGGTCACAGACAGTCAAAGATCTGATACCCCCACCCCCAGCCCTCATCTTTCCCTCTCAGGATAGGAAGGGTGCAGATTCCCCTCCATTATTTATTTGCTCAGCATATGGTAGAAGCATTTCTAGGCCTCCTCATTTGGCAGCGTTTCCCATCCCCTTAACCATTCACAAGTCCAACTTGATCATGCTAACAGGCTGATATGTGTGTCAGGCAGATCGCTTGGACGTCCCCACGTCTTCTTCCATAGTCTCCACGCATTCAGCGCTGAAGTCGCGTTTGCTTTTTGCTCTATCGGGAAAGGGCTTTTCTTTTGCTTACATGTTGCAAGTACACAGAGTTTATAACTGGAAATTAACTGTTCTGCTATTGTTTTCTGTTTTTGATTTGTTTTGTGTTTATTTGCAGAATTTGATGAATGTTGAAATCCTTTTACCTCTTTTACCTCTACAACTGTCGGTATCCCCAGAGATATGAATATTGCATGCCAAGAAGATGCTGACAATGTGAAAAATCGGTTCGGGAGGCTCTTATGCTGTGACAGAGTTCTGTTGGATAACCTTGAATATTAATGCTATGAATCAGATTAGTTCTAGTTTGGCATAAACGTGCTGTATAGTTCCTTTTTTAATACATTTTCTACATATTAATAAAATCTTCCAAAACCATTTCCTTGGCATGTTTGTGCTTCATTGGTACTGAATTCCATCACACTGGTCTGTAGAAGCATGTTGGGCATTTGTGGAGGCCTGTCTCCTCCCCTTCATGCAACCAGTGCTGCCCTGGCTAAAGAGGAGAGGATCCTGTTTGATCCCGTTTCTCTCTCTCTCTCTCTCTCTCTCTCTCTGTCCCATTCATGCTATTATGATGGATGAGATGTGTGTGAGTGTAGCTGATAAACACAGGAAGTATTAGATCAGCACAAGTTCAAGGGTAAAGTTCCCACAGGGTCAGCCACAGATCCCCCCCCACCCGCCTCCTACCCCTCTGACCTTGCTGATCCGGGAGTGGAAGGAGCCCAGTAGCAGGCCAGTGCTTCCATTAAACCCTCATTACCTTCTTCACTCTCCGCGTCCTTCTTAGAGCGCTCTGAGCCGCAGATTAGAGCCAGCGTTGGGATATTTATACAACCAGCCCGTGAGTGTAACAAAGCCTACACATATACATACACACGCATACACATACATAAAGAATTTGGATAATCCCAATGATCTAAGGCAGCAAGGCACACCACCCCACTTCACCCCCACACACATCCACAAGCCAAATGCACTCCCATACAAACAGAGCCAACCCCACCCCACCCCACCCCAGATCTTTCCAAGCCACTGGGCACAGCGAGCTAATCAGCCCTGACACGTGAATGGGAGGCTACACGGCTGCCGGTGGGAGGACTGGCTAAGGGAAGCGCAAACAGCACACACTCCACAGCAAACAGGGAGCACAGGACAGAGGACAGCATAGGAGAAAGCGTACCGAGCAGAAAGAAACAACAAGGAGAAAAGGAACAAAAACCAAAAGAACTATTGCAACAAGGAGCATGCAGGGTCATCTGGTAATTGAAATCTCATCATGAATTTACTGACAGTTTGAGGTAAGATTTCAATTGATACATATTGTTTTCTTTCTATCTATCTATCTATCTCTCTCTCTATATATATATATATATAGAGAGAGAGAGAGAGAGAAGAGAGAGAGAGCAGAGAAAAGATAAAAACTGCCATGACATATTTATGACATATTCATACTGGGTTTACCAGGGGAACTTGTGCAAGTGCTACTTGCTTAGTTTGGAAATGATTTCTTCACATGATAAACTTTCAGAGTTACGCAAATCACATTTGTGTTACAAAATGGGTTGAACGAGACATTAATGTGGCAACTAATGAGAAATGAATCCCATACTTTCATTTTCAAACTAAGCAAGTAGCACTTGCACAAGTTCCCCTGGTAAACCCAGTGTGAATTATGTCATAAATGTGTTCTCAGCTCTGCTGGTCTGCCATGTTTCCAAAGAGATAAATGTGACCAGCCTCAATTAGCTGTTCTCCATCATCAGTTTTTCTTTTTTCCATGTTGGGACACTGTTGTGTTGTCTGGAAACTGCTCTGACTCATCAACCAAAATAATATGGTATTGTGACTGTGACCAATCACTGCGCTGTTGAAACTGTCACAACAACAAATGATACAATCACAGCCCATGTCATCATGCATTTTTGCCTTGCTTTTGTCTGTTTCATGACAGAAGCGTCAAAAAAAAATATCGCTCCATTCACTCCATTGTCCTGTGTGAGTGTTAGGACAAACTGCGGTGGATGACATAATAAACATATGACTGGACTCTTGTGAAAAGACACTTGAAGCTGTAAGGCATGGCAATAGTTGTGACTCTATTAACACTATACAACATCTTTGCAATCTATGCACCAGACGGAGAATACTTAGGGAAATATGATTTCAAAATTATATCTACTGTATATGTAGGTTTAAGTGATGATGCAGGGCTGCCTTTTAATGCCCTAAAATGTATTGCTGCCACCACTTCTTAAACCCACCTTTTTGACGTCCCCTTTGATTCCTTGCCGGTGGAAACCATGTTTGGCTGGCCGTGTCGCATTTGGCACAGCCACTGTGTGTTTGTAGGGCACACACAGAGTACGGGTCATCTCAGGAGAATAGGGATGTGGCCCAATGGCACAGCCCTAAGGCAGGAGGCCTGTGAAAGCCTTTTTGTGCTTCTTTTCTCCTCACTCAACCGTGCTGGCTGGGCCAGATGCTCAGAGGCATGTTAGCACGGCCGCCTCACCCAGCATCTGTGCCCGGTGCCATGTGAGATGCCTTGCCTGGCTTTTGTTCCTGTTTGTCATGTCTGGGGCTCACTCACGCTATATCAGCCACTAAAGTGTCTCTTCAGGCTGCAGATCTCGTTGTTTAAGTAAGTCATTTTGCCCAAGGACCCAGGAGGCCTTTGCTTTATTGCAGCGTATTATGTCGCTCTCTGGTTCCTGTTGGGTGAGATCCAAATCATCTCACTCTCCATATGGAAACCTCTCTCTCTCTCTCTCTCTCTCTCTCTCTCTCTCTCTTCTTTCCTTTCTCTTGGTTTTACAGTATGTGTGTCCTAGGGAAATGAAGTAGTGCTCAAGCGAGGTCAAGTGTACTGTAAGTGCAGACGGATGAATTGGTGTTTCACATAATAATCCCCAAACAGAATGTGGCTGTTAATGTACAGCTGTTGATTCAATATAGATCAGTGTCATCATACTGTAAAAAAAACACCTCTAAATGAATGTCCCTATCCTTCCTCTACACTAGTGGATGTTCTTACTCTCTCAAAGGTGAACATCATCTGGACTATACTGTAAATGCTCAAGGTTATATTCTTTCATTACACAGCATGGATATAATGGGGAAAAATAATATAATACAAAAACGTTACGGATACTAATGTATCCTCGGTTCTCTGAGTGAGAAACGTACGAGTGGATGATGCCTATCATCTCCTACTTTTCTGAAGTCAATTTTAACCAACCCTTTGAAAAAAGGGCAGTAAGCGCTCTGACGCGCGCAGGCAACTACTTAGACAGCCCTGCGTGACGTCAGAAAGTATATATATTGACTGCACTTACGCTTCAGGTCCTCTTTGCCAAGCTCGCCAGCGTCGGCGACTTGAGGCCCGAAGCGTACGTTTCGGCTTCTCACTCAGAGAACCGAGGATACGTCAGTATCTGTAACGTTCTCTTTCGTTTCGAAGCCGAAACGTACGAGTGGATCACTACAACCAAGCCTCAAGAGCCCTACACCGAGGAGCCCGAGGTGGGAAGACCCATGGGACCGCCGCCGGGCCCAGAGAGAACACTCTCTGCTACACCCGGCCTGGTGACGTCCAATGCGTAAAAACGCGCGAAGGTGTTGCCTGAGGCCCACGAAGCGCTCAGACAGATATCCTGCATAGGGACGCCTTTCCAGAGGGCCCAAGAAGCCGCCACTCCACGGGTGGAGTGCGCCCTGACATGAGCAGGCGGAGGAGCACCCGCCGCCTCATATGCCAGACGTATGGCTTCAGTAAGCCAATGCGGCATGCGTTGGGTAAACAAGGCCTGACCCTTGGCACGCTCGCCATGGCAGACGAACAACTGGTTCGTCTTCCTGATGCTCTGCGTTCGCGTCAAATAGGCACGAAGCACTCTGACCGGGCACAGAGTGACGGGCACAGAACCGCCTGTCTCAGGAAGGGCTGAGAGCTCAATGACCCTCGAACGAGGGTCAGTAGACAGCACTTTCGGGCGAGAAAAGGGATTCGGTTGCAGCGTTACCCGCGCGTCATCTTGCGTGAATTCAAGACAGTCAGGACTGACTTACAAGGCAGTCAAATCGCTAACGCGCTTCACCGAGACCAGAGCGAGCAGAAGCGCAGTCTTAAGGGAAAGCATCTTTAGACTGGCACTCGACAAAGGGTCAAAGGGCGTAAGAGCCAGTCCGCGTAGAACAGTGGCCAGGTCCCGCTCATTGAGCGTGAGTTCAGCCTCACGCCCAAGAACTCGACCTCCTGAGAGGGAGAGAGCATGCCCTTGCTTAGGTTTACTAAGAAGCCCAGATTGTGCAGGTGACGCAAAACAGTGTGAGCCTGTGACGTTAGGAGCTGTCTGGAACCCGCCAGCAGCATCCAGTCGTCCAAGTAATTGAGGAGTCTGATCCCCTGAGCGCGTAGAGGAGCGATCGCCGCCTCCACGCACTTGGTGAAGCACCGAGGTGCCAGAGACAGACCGAAAGGGAGGGCTGAGTACTCGTAAGCTCTGCCCTCGAAGGCAAAGCGTAGAAAACGCCTGTGCCTCGGGACTATACCTGTGTGAAAATAGGCGTCCTGAAGGTCTATGGTGACCATGTAATCCCCCTGGCGGACTGACTCCGCCACCATACGCCCCGTGAGCATGCGAAAGGTGAGAGGTTTGAGCGAGGCATTGAGCGCTCTGAGGTCTAGAATAGGGCGAAAAGCGCCCAACTTCTTGGGCACAAGGAAGTACGTACTGTAACGACCTGCGCGCGTGAGCGTCGGATCTACGCGCTGAATAGCGCCCTTTCTCAAGAGATCGCAAAGCTCCTGTCTGAGAGCAGGGGCCCTGGAGGGGGGCACCACTGACTCCATGACACCTCTGAAGGGCAGGGGTGGCCACCTGAACTGCAGTTGATAGCCCTTCAACACTGTTGAAAGAACCCAACGTGACGTTGTGCACATCGCCCAATTCTGCCTGAGCAGAGCGGCGGAATGAGGAGGCAGCAAGGACAAACGAAGTGCTATGCTGCCTCCGAGTGGCACTGGGGGGGCCGAGGTCAAAGACTGAGGCTGTGCGCGGAGCTGAAGAGCGTCCGACTGACAGGGTAGAGACCCGACGTAGCGTGGGGGCTGAGGGCAAGTTAGCCGTGTGTGAGACCCCTGGGCGCTCACGCGTGGCTGATGAGCCGTGCACATCACTCGCGACGCCCCGTGGGGCGGCCGACCTGGCGTGCACGTCAGCGATATCCGATGTCGGTGAGCTGCGCACTTCACTTGCGACGCCCCGTGGGGCAGCCGACCTGGAGCACGTGTCAGCGACGTTGGTGGTCGGTGAGCCGCGCACTTCACCTGCGACGCCCCGTGGGGCGGCCGACCTGGAGTGCGCGTCAGTGACGACCTCGAAGAGGGGGGAGAAGTTTCCCGTCTGGCCAATGGCAGACGTGTCAGACTGGACAGACAGTTCTGCTCGTATCTGGGCGATAAATCGACCGACAGAAGCAGCGCGAGAGGACGGGGAGGGCTTCTCGACCGTGAACGACTCCGATGCGTCGCATGCCCACTGCTCGGAGGCGAGAGAGACAGAGGACGCGGAGACCGTGACATTAGCAGAGGCCTCGGCGCCACCTGGGCGGCGTCGAGGCGTGACATCACGCAAGGCGCATAGCGGAGACCGAGTCGGTGCCCCAGTGCGCGACAGCGCTGACAGAACAGAGAGCGTCCTCCGGCCTGGGCCGGGGCTCATTGTGAAACATTGCCCCAGAGGGGCGATAGTGTGTGTGCGGAGTGCTTGTGAACAAGGCAAACTCAGCGCCCCGTGAGGGGGTGAGATTAGAGAGGACCGCCGAAGCGGGGGGAACGCTCCGAGCTGGGGACTGCAGAGCGGGGACCCGTGCCTCTAAGAGCACACAGAGGCATAGCAGTCAATGAATGGTGATCGCATGACATGCTCTGCCGCGCACACGCGATCATATCAGGATCGCTGTGGCCTCTTGCGCCGCTCCTGGCTAGTTGAACGGTTGGCGGGAGCTGCGCGTCCGCGTGAGCGAGAGCGCTGCCAAGCAGGTTGTGACCCAGTAGCCGGCGGTGGTGCGGCTTTGGGCGCGTCCGCCTACTTCTTCTGCTGCGTCCGTTGAGGCGCGCGAGCACGCGTCTGAGGGGTAGCGGGAGCGGCTGATTGAGGCGGCGCATGCTTAGGAAGCACGGGTTGCAGGGCCTGAGCCGCCGACTTCGTCTTCTCCAAGCGATCGCGCTGTAGTTCCAGCGCCTGGCCAAACAGAGAATTAGCGGAGATGGGAGCGTTCATAAGATGTCTCTTCTCCCTCTCTGGCATAACAAAAGGTTCAGCCAGAGGTGCCTGTCTATGACGACCAAAGAGCCAAGGGAGCGCCCGTCGGCTTTAATGGCCGCCCTGATGGGCAGCGAGGTGAGAGCGGTAGCTCTGCGCAGCTGATGGAGGGTTAGGTCCGACGGCTGCGCCGAGAGATCTGCCACCAGTTCCTCAGACAGAGAGGAGAGGAGAAAGGCGGTGTTCATCGCCCTTATCGCCTGGCCTGTACAGATGAAGGCCTTGGAGACGAGCTTCTCCGGCTTTGAAAGAAGTTCGGGAGGCGATGTCCAGGTGGTGGCAGAAGATGGTGCTAGACAGCCAGCGACCGCATCTTCAACGCGAGGGAGCTGCAAGAGACCACTGGCGCCCGCTCCGTCCATCGCGTAAAATGCCGCGTGTCCCTGGATAGGGGCAATAGCGGCGAAGGGAGCCTCCCAGGAGGCCTGCGCATCAGCCACGACCGTGGGGTGAGCAGGGAGCGGGAGGGCATCCGGAGAGGGGAGTGCGCCGGAGAAGGGGTCGAAACGCCCTCCCGGACAGCACTGAGGCGGAGGCAGGCCTAGCCTGCTAGCCGCCTGTGTAGCCAACGAAGCTAGCTCAGAAGCTAACTGGGCGGCGTGAGTCTTCAATATCGGTGGCAGATCTTCCACGGTGGCGCAACCTTTAGCGGAGAGGAAGGAAGCGACTAGCCGCTGGTAGCTGACTAGCCGCTGAGAAGCTAACCGACGGCCGAATAGCCACTGAAGACCGGTCGATTAGCCTATCCGGGTGCGAGGACGCCGGGGGAAAATCGATAGACTGGCAGGCGGGGAGAGCACTGACGCCAACGGGGGTAGAAGCCGCCCCGGACTACCAGTGGAACCCACGAAAAATGCCGCTCTGTTGGCAATAGCCGCAGGGGAGAGGCGTTCGCAAGCCGAGCAGAGATCTGGTCGCGAAAAGGCGAGCATAGCATGCTCGCTCCCCATACAGATGAAACATATAGCATGGCGGTCGCAGGGCTGTCTAAGTAGTTGCCTGCGCGCGTCAGAGCGCTTACTGCCCTTTTTTCAAAGGGTTGGTTAAAATTGACTTCAGAAAAGTAGGAGATGATAGGCATCATCCACTCGTACGTTTCGGCTTCGAAACAAAAGAGAATCCATATTGTGGCAGCTAGCAAAATCACAAATGAAATTGCTAATTGCTTTTACTAATGGCACATGACCATCGTCTCATTCTTCTTTGAAAAGTACAAAGACCTGCGACTTTTGAAAATCACTAACTCATGAAGGGCAAGTACCTGTCACGATTAATTAATGACCTTGACGAGTGAGTGGGTCTTGAAATATGAGCGCAGGCATGAATAAGTGTGAGGGGAATTAAAGTTAGTGAGCCTTCTCCACGGAAGAATGAAATGGGTGTTTAAGAAGAAGTGTCTGAAAGGGAGATGCCTGATCTGCATCAGCTCCTCCATCTTGTAGCTGCCACTGTCATGGTCATGGTCACACCGACTGAAGAGCTTTAGATTCCTACTCTTGATGGAGCTCTCCTGTAGTCAACCCTGTGTTCATCACACTTACACTAGGCTTGTTTTAAACTCCTACTCTGGATGGAGCTCTCCCGTAGTCAACCTTGTCTTCATCAGACTTACACTAGAGTTTGCTTTAGATGACTTCTCTTGATGGAATTCTCCTGTAGCTATAAGACAATCTGGCACCTGCAGACCGGAGCCTCCAACCCTTCCCTGGGATAAATCATCCAGTCATGAAGTCCATTGGTGCTGTCATGACTGAGGGCTCCTAAAGGGGGATGCTGAAACTACAAGCATTAGTTTTACATCCAACTTGTTCATGTGCGTATAAGTTAAGTAAATAAGAAATCCACTGTTGGAAACACCTGCAAATCTGACACCTGATGCAAGTCTAAATTTGATTTGCTCAAGGGGGGATGGAGTAACTCCTGATGCGAATAGGGCATAATGCAAATGAAGTCAGATGGTAGAAGTTTAATTCACGTATATTCACATGTACCACGTTTCTTTCCATTGATGTTGTCCTGATGCCATTATGCTTTGATCCCATAGCTGGTCGGAACACATCACTTGATCAGCCTAATGTTCATTTTTCGCTTGCATTACACAGATGATGGAATCACTCACAGACGCACATATTCTTGAGCAAAATGTTTCTTAATGTACATTTTAATAAATGAAAACAAGTTTAATGAAACATTTCTAATGCCTCAGAGTTACTGTAGGTTTCTCACCAAGTCAGCATCCCAGCAGCTCAGAGCACGGGAGGACAGAGTGTTCACACACATATGAAACAGGAAGCTTGAGGTGCGTATGTGTTATGATCTCAATTTTTTCCACATTTCCCTTTTTTGTGGTATGTGGGTGCATGTCTCCCATCACAGAGATATTTAATTTCATCATTTTAATGAAAGATTTAGACAAAAGCTCTTCTAATTGTAAAATAATATGGTTCACATTTCCATCTTACTCTAAGACACTAGTTAAGACTACGGATTAAGTTCAGTAAAGCCTTTATCGAGATTAGCTACTGTGCAATAGAGGGATAGAGGATGTCGCTCAGATTACCAAATCAAGTAATCCACAAAGTTGTTTTACAAAGTTGATGCAGTACAATCACGTCAAAAATAATATTCATCCTCTCTCCGGTCTTTAACACAGCAATATAAAGGAGGCAGCATCCATTTGTTTAAGATGGTTATCGTGAAATAACATTTGAAGTGTTAAAAAAGGCTGTGTAAACTACAGCTGAAAAGCCATTGTGTAAATGCTGGAGCCAAAGTAAGTAAAAAGCTTCTATTTCTGTCCTGGGCTATTATCAATCTCCTGTTAAAAAGAAAGACAAGCATACATGGAAATAACTTTGGGTCACCACACCATATAGGGCAGTACCTCTGCCATCCACTCACTCACACACTTTCTCTCCCTTGCTCTCTCTTTCTTTCACACACGCACACACACACACACACACACACACGCACGCACGCACGCACACACACCCACACACACACACACACCCACACCCACACGCACATATACACACACACACACACACAGTCACACACACAGAGCCCTACTGAGTCCCCCCCTTGTATTCCTAGCACTGAGCCGATACATTTTATTAGAGTGACTCATGAGCTCCTTTGCTTTTGCAACTGGTTAGCAACCAGAGGTCTGCACTATATTTGGCCCTCTCACGCAGCCACCCAATGAATTTATTCAAAAGTCAGACATACACAAACACATAGTTACACACACACACACACACACACACACACACACACAGCACAGCACAATGATGAAAAATGTTTTTTTTTTTTTTTTTTTTTTACAGAGAAAGCAATCCTCAGTTTAGATGATGTTTTGGAAAGGAAAAAATCATCTGAAACAATCTAATCTGAAATGTATTTCCAGAAAGACACTGTAAATTATATCTCACTGTGTGAATGTAATGGGGGCCAGGTAGCAGCAGTGACACACACTAATCACCATTCTGAGTGAACAACTCACACACACACACACACACACACACACACACACACACACACACACACTAATCACCACTCTGAATGGACAAGCAGACTACTAATTTTGGACCAAGGACAAGGACAGCTAGTAATGACGGAGCCACTCATGAGGTTTCACACTAAAACACAACCATTACTGTTGGTGACCGAAGTACCAACGGCCAACAGTCTTCACAGTATCACAACGTTTAGAGTTTTAGAGTTGTGCCAGTGATGTGACATTGTGTTGGTACCGCATTGACCTACAGTGTGCACTGCAGTGAGGGATCATACAAGAAACACATCCAGACGTGCTGACATCTGCTTAAAAACTCTTCACCAGTGAGAGCCTACAAGCTTTCGCTTCTGACTCTGCACTCTTCCTGTGAAGGTGGAGGACTGACGTGGAGAACCAAGCACAAAGTCACACTCACATTCACAAACATGTACACACTAGCCTGGCATATACATTCATCTAAGAAGCAGTTTTGAAATGTACCACAAATACTTTATATGTCACCTAGTCACAGACAGTGCAGCAAGTTGTCCTGAAATCTCACATTTGAAGGATTAATAGGGACATTGTGGTGTGATGTTGTGACTGGACAATCCAACCGACTGGACATCTATACCAGGGGTGGGCAAACTTTTTGACTCGTGGGCCACAGTGGGTTATAAAATTTAATAAAGGGGCTGTGCAAGGCTTTTTAAAATGCATTTAACAACAGTTTGCAGAAATTGCAGGAAAAATAGTAAATAAAGGTTTGATAATGTTATTGAATATAATTTCAAAAGGTTTGGCGGGCCGGATTAAAAAGCTAAACGGGCCGTATATGGCCCCCGGGCCTTAGTTTGCCCATGTCTGATCTATACTGTAGGTGCCAGGAGCACAAAGACTGCACTAATGCCCTGTCTTCCTAGGGAGTGCAGCTCTAATTCTATAATTAACTTTACAAATGTTTCCCATTATCAAGTGATCAACGCCCAAGCCTGCCTTCTAGAACATTATTTGCTTGCAAACCACAACACTACTTGAACATTTGTAATCTTCACAGGAATAAAACATATTGATTGATACAATGCACATGATGTACAACAAGCAGCGATAATCCAGAACAATGTTTTCCGCTTACTAGCAAACACCCAGATCTCACTTTTCCTGCAAGTCACGTTGAAAGAAAGATTGCTTGATTTATTGTCTGTCACTCCCCCTATTTCCTCTGACCTTCCAGTAAAATCATATGTACGAGTAGGAAATACACAAGCGGCAATTTGGCACTCAAGTGACTTTATGTAGGCTCGAACCGGCTTTACCCATGAAATGCTACAATTATACAATATTTCCTCACACATCTGGCCCTGGATGTGCTGCTGTTATGTTCATCTTAAAGTGCCATCAGTTGCTGTTTACACTGGTGGCGTTCCCAAAAACAACAGGCCTTACTCACACGATTAGCGACTGTCTGCCAAAGGGGAGAATTCAAAGTGTGTTTTTTTCTGATGCGTGCATAAAACGCTCGTTAAAAACCCACAGACCATGTGCCTGTGTGAAAATGTATGTACAACACAATACATATGAAATTCATTGCTATCAACTAGGATCCATAGGGGTAACTTATATCCCATCCCATATAAATTCATTTCCCTATATCCGCAAGTCTCCATCTTCAAGCTTTGTCCACTCAAAAATGTTTTTCTGATTTTGTACTGAGCTAAAAAGAAAATGCAGAATACAGAATAGCTGTTTGTTTATCAAGGTCAACTTTGCAGCAACTTCAACAAATGATTCATTATACCCTATGCAACTGTCTGATACCTAGTTTAGCTTTCATTAGAAGTAGCTGTACAGATTACTCTCCTTTTCCTTTCTGTAATCATCAAACCATTATTGTAGAGATGTAACAGGTAGTGATGGAAAAAACACACACACACACACACATGCATACACATGCATCATGCACAGACACACTCCCACAAGTACAGTCATATATTTCCGTTGGTTCCCCACCCAGGCCCAGCCCCCCTTGTCTGTGACATCACTGAGAAGTTGTGTTTATAAAGTGACCACAAGAATGCGGCGTGCTCGGCACAGGGGTGCGCACGGCAGACACAGAGGAGGGCAGGGACACAGGACCAGGGACTAACGCTGGTAACACTCACAGACACGGACATGGAGTCTTAAACACGTACATCTGACAAGCAGGGGCAAACAAACTCTTAGATGGAAAGGAGTAACTTACTGTACTTGCCGAAGCTTGTTTGAGGACGGAGGGAAGGTAAAAGATATAAATCATTTTAAATAAAACTCTACAATACATATTTAGATGAACATGTTGTTAATTGGTTGGTAATGTTTTTAGAGTGTGTGTGTGTGTGTGTGTGTGTGTGTGTGTGTGTGAGTGTGTGTGTGTGTGTGTGTGTGTGTGTGTGCATATGTCTGTGCATTTGTGTGTTCATATATGTGTTTCTGTGTGTGTGTGTGTGCATATGTCTGTGCATTTGTGTGTTCATGTATGTGTTTGTGTGTGTGTGTGTGTGTGTGTGTGTGTGTGTGTGTGTGTGTGTCCGGCTGTTGGCTGATATGCTGTGGTGACATATTTTTCATGACTGTTTAGTGTCAACAGAAAGGTTCATAAAGTAGCAAAAGGGCATTCAGATCTGTCAACATAGAGTACACATGCTTCACCTCGAGTGGAATTAATTTTAACACCAGACATACAACACACCCATCAGAGGTCAGTTTGGGAACCTCCAGGCCATAACACAAATAGGACTACAGTTTTCTCATAAAATTAAAACTTTATGAAATTAAAACTCCTGAAATTTGCCCTGCAAAGCAGTTTAATGAATGTTTGCTCCTGTTTGGTAGCATGCAGAGGAGGTTCTTGAAATAGCAGTGGGCGACTGATGCCTTCACGGAACAGTTCAGCCTCATCCTGGCTTTGTCTGAAGCCAAGAGAGTCTTCCTGTTTACAGCTCCCATCTCAACTCTATGTGAACTGGGCAAAAGTAGAAATGAAAGTGATTTTAATCATCTAATCATGTTATCAATAGTACAAACTGTACTATTAATATTGATAACATCATGTTGTAATTAATAGTACGTATCACGATGTGAAATATCTCTGACATCAATTGTTGCTGGAAACTCCCAGAATGGAAAGTCTTAGATGCAAATCATAAAAGCTGCCACTAAAGATGAAATGAAACTCTAAGAGTTCAATTTGCTTTCTTTCACAGATCACTGAGCAAATGTTTTCTCTGCTCCGACTTTTTTTTTGTCTCAGTCAGACGCATGACACCTGCACACCACAGAACATTTAGTATTTACCCTATTTTTAATGTGTGGACACAAGTGGACACCCTCAGCCTGACTCTACCTCAGCTCATTTCCAATGACACCTATCCTAGTCACTGTGGACGGAGCTGTGCTTGTGTTTTAGAAGGCGTTGCTGTGGCCATTTGCTGTTTGGTATGAGAATGAACAGAAGCAACAAATAGAGTCTGATAATTAGGTGGCAGCACATTTCCAGCGCATTCTTGGAGCGCATTCTCTAAAGCATGTTGCAAATGTCAGAGCCCATGCAGCCGCCACTGCGAGACACTTCCTGTGAGGTGGTGAGGGAGAGGAAGTGGGGTTGCTTGTGTGCTAAGCAGTTTCAAACACGGAGTGGAAGGGCAGAGCAGATTGCAAGCATCCACCCCACACTTGCATAATGGGGCTTGACTGTGAGAGAAAAAAACATTAGGTCTCAATTTCACCCACTATTCCAACATCACTTGAGCATAGTTCTTCCTCTTTCGCTGCTTCCTCTTTGTAAGCTTTCATTTGAGGAATATTAGTCTTCGCCCAGACTTGCCTAAAGTTGACAAGTGCAAGTGTGCACTGAGATATATATATATTCCTCACACATGACGATGCTTTGCTTGGGCTTGTAGAACTTGGCCATATCCCTGGCAAAGAACGAGGATTTGCTCATCAACAAGAACAACAACAACAAATAGCATGTTAAAAAATTAAAGTGAATCAAAAATAATATAATCAAGCTGGATCTCCTGAAAGCTTGCCACATGGGTGTGTTTTGGCCTAAGCCTACCTCAAGTGTCTGGCTTAGATTGAAACGTGCCCATCTGTGGCAACTCATACAAATCCTTGCCATTTCTCTCCACAGTCTGCAGTCGGCTAAATGTAACTTGGTGTTTGAGTTTGTGCCCTGGGACGTCGGAGACATTGTCAAATGCTAAAGCCTTGCCCTTCACTTCAAACAATATTTTGTTTTGTGTTTATGTTATATGTTCATAAACATAAACTTATTTTAAAGATGATAGAAGATGAAAGAAGATGATTTTTATATGCTCTTAGTATCACCATAATGGGTGCAAATCCAAGTAACATGGTTAGGTGATTTAGGGCATGTAATCCTGACTATTATCATGTGTTTGGAGATTATTGTGATGATAGTAGTCTTGACTGATGGGACTCCCTCTGTGCTCTGAGTCTGTGTGCAGAACAAGTCTCATGCTTTGAAGAATGAATGAGCACAAGGCTAAATATGCCACTTAAAACAGAGATACATATGCTGACTCTAGTTGACTGAACTCAACTCTCTCCCCCTCTCTCTCTCTTTCTCCTACACAGGCTCTGGTTCCCCTACATTCTTAATCTTTCTTCTTCTCTCTTTCTCCTCTTCTGTCGTTCTCTCCCATCCCCACAGAAATGCCCTCATTCCATCACATCTGTGTGACTCAGATTGGACAGGATTAAAATAGAGCTGAATCCTCCAGAGATTGTGCGAGAGGAGTGGGTGAGCGAGAGAAGAGACAAAAAACAAGAAGAAGAGCGAGAGAAAGATCGAGAGAAAGAGAGAGAGAGAGAGAGAGAGTTGGAATCTGCGGCTCACAAACAGACCAGCCTCGACCTGCAGGCCCCGCTGACCCCCCAAAGGCACAAGATTGAAATCTGTCTGAGACGGCCTCATGATCTGAAAGGCGTGCATTCCATAAGCCATGCTTTGGTCCTCAGCCCTGGAGAGACACTGGGTCCCCGGTGGGCCACGGAGGGCACTTTTCATACGATTGAAAGCATAATTGTGTTGCATCCCCACGCCCATCCCCTTTTTCCTGCCTCGGAGAAAGAGTGAGAGTGCAGAGAGGAAAGGAGACTGAAAAAGAGAGAGAGAGATTTCCCTTCAGAGGAGACACTCGGCCACATCAGAGGAGCAAATCCAATCCAGAGGTCGCCCCAAGCCTGAGAGCGCTGTCGGGCTGAGATCAAGTGACCTGAACTAAGATTCTTCCTCTCTTTGAGAGGGAAATAATATACACCCACACCCCTTCCCCCTTTGCTAGGATTTAATCAGATTTCCTGCCACTTTGTCTAGACCCAGCTGCCAGAGGAACTGGGGAGGAGCCGGGGGAACCACCGCGGGCTCAGGCTCTGCACCGTCCGCATTCCTACCATGAGCCACCAGGGGGCGTAAAAGGGCACAAGGGGTGTGAGTGTTGGGAGGGGGAGGTGGTGGCTTGGTGGGGCTGGTTTAAGTTTGTGTCACCATGCAGGAGGAAATTGTGGAGTTTTTCAAGGACCTGTGGACCACGGCCACCACCAAGCATGAGCAGGGCATCTACAACACGGTGTGCCTGGTAGTGTTGCTGGCTCTGCCCCTGCTGGTGTTCCTCACCACACTGGTGGTGTGCTGCCACTGCTGCTGCTGTCGCCATGGCCACTGCTTCGGCTGCTGCTGCCAGCGGGGCAGAGATGGCTCGGGCACCCAGCAGACGGACAAGCGGCGGAAGAAGAACAATGGCACAAAAAATGAGGACTTGTGGATTTCGGTCAAATCTGGACCCATGACTCCAGATGTGGTGGGGTTGAGTATGGTGTAGACCAGAAAAGACCATAACACCACAACTACTCACTTTGCTTTGCGTTGGGTTTACACATTTTTTGTATTTCTTAATTCTGGTACAAATCATGGTACTGCATGAAACTGACTGTTGAAAGGTTGATCAAAGGGGTCAGAATGTGCCTGGTAGAAGAAACTTTCACCCTGATTTTGTGTGTATGGGTATGCACATGAGAATGTTCGAGAGAGAAAGATTGAGAAAGAGTTTGTGTTTGCTGAAATGTACTGTAAAAAACAGTGCGTGGTTTGATAAAGTTATGCTGAACATTCTGGCAAAAATATGGAGACTAATGAAGATGAAACATTCTTAAAGTTTCTTTCCAAGTGAACAACTTGTATTTGTACGGGTATCATTGTCCACAGCACTGACAGGATAGTATAAATCATAAACTCTTTTTATCACATGGCTTCTCATGGGGGAGGATTGCTCTGGTCTCATTTTACTCAAATCAAATCTCTAAAGGGTAGATCTAGCTCTGAGTAAAATTAATCAACAAACTCATCTGGACTCTCTTATGATGTAACTAGACACAAGCTGTAAGCTACAGTTATCAGTACAGTAGAAACAGTGAATTCTACATAGAGATGGAACCAGTCTAATATACATAGACTGTGTGAAATTGCACCTGAATCTTTCAATAAAAAACTTTTTTATGAACCCAGTATTAATAAAGACTTATTAACACATCCACAAATGACTATAATGTGTTTATAAAGCTTTAATACTAATGGCATTAGTATTTATAACATTTAACATAATGTTTTACAAGTACTACTGTAAGGGTATCTTATAATGCTTAAAAGACATCAGCAGTGTAACAAGGCACTATTACTGTACAAACAATAAGAATAGTCTTACAGTATTCATGAAGCCAATATTCATAAAGCATTATCAATGTACTTATAAAGTTCTATAAAGCAGTTCAAATGTATTCATTGTAATACATTACTAGCCTGCTATACGTCATAAAGCCTTATGATTACAGTCACTGGAATGTCTAAACAGCTGTAAATACTTATGTCATTAGTTATACAGTAAGGCTTTTTAAATGCAGCATGACTGTTTACAGTAATCATTTATGAATACTGGCCTCATCCTGGGAATGGGTCACCAAGCATTTTGTAGATGGATAGCATTTTATTGAGTGACACCATGGAAAATAGATTAGAATTGTAATTTTCATTGCAACGGCAGCAGAGTTTGGTGGGTTGATGGTGTGCCTGGTTAAAATCTAACAGAATGTCAAAAAGTCACACAGATGTTGATGCCAGTGTGAAGCAACACCAAACAGAATTGCTCTTTGATGAAGACTATTCTAGAAGCATTTTTGCAGCACTGCTAGTGACAAGGAGTCATGGCAACAAGAATCTGTTGTTTCTCTTCGTGCAGAATTCAGAAAATATTACATATCAAATAAATGTATAAATGGTTCTAATGCACAAAGCTTTATAAGGAAATACATTAGCATTTATACCTGTTTATATATTTCCATGGCTGTACGCATAACATTACAAGTGTCACGAGGCATTTTAGAGCCTTTGTTTTGTTAATTGTCTCTTATAGGTCAAATTCGTCAAGCCAAATAATCAAGTGTATACGGTTATGAATACTAATATCAGTAATTAATTATAAAGCACATTTGCACAGCACTGTACTTTATGAATACTGGATTCTCAGAGTTACCAAGGATTCATTATGGAGACGAGATACAGTCATAATATTTGTTATTCATTTTAAAACTAAACAAAGCAGCAGTAAAACTCTTCTCAGTAAAGGTCAGTGCATCTAACCTGACTATCAAGGGGAAATTTGTGGCTGTGTTGAGGAGTTTTTAAGGGGATTGTGTGTTTTTCTCTTTAAACCTGTTTACCTCCCCCCCCCCCCCCTCTCTCTCTCTCTCTCTCTCTCTCTCTCGCTCTCTGTGTGTGTGTGTCAACATACCAGTTATGTACAACACATATAATCCTGGGTGTTACTCATCCAGTATAAACATGCTGAATAAACAATCTACTGACTTTGCGCTCTGGTCAAAACTAGCTGCTGCATGAACATCTTTTGTCTGTTGCAATTTTTTTTTTCAGAAAAGCAGTACAAAATACTTTTTTCTGACATGTCTGCATTTTGTGAACATTTCATTACAACCAATCAAATCGAATGTTGAATGTCGAATCAAGGTTACAAAACGAGACTGCAAAAGCTAACACGTCTAAGAACAACATCTCAAAAGTAACCTTTTTTACCCTTCTATTAATTGGCCTTATATATTTTTTCCGGCAATAAAGTTCACTGTTCATTGCAGAAAAACATATACTGTTGCCCAACTGTATCTTCAATACAAGCAAGGTTTTATTCCACATTTCTGTTTTTGTTATTTTTATTTTTGTTGTCTAGTTTCTAGCCCTCCCTATTTCAGAGCATTTCATGCAGGCACAGTCTTAGACACCCATGGCAAAGCTGAGGACTCATAATGGGAAATCTGTGTGGGCCGCAAGCAGGCTGCTCGTTCAGTCAGCTTAGTATCCCAGTGTCGTGACGTGATGTGACGCAGGGTCTGGCCTGTACAAAAAAAATGTAAAATCCTCAGACAAACAGCCCCTTGTTCCTGCTGGAGCACTGGTGGACTGCCTGACTGCTACTGGGGATGTGGGCCAGGACAAAACACCCAACCAAACCCCTATCCAGAGGCCACCCCACCCGCATCCATGGTTACCTTTTCCCAAACCACAACTTACCAACCTAATATGATGGCATTAGGCAGTTGCATTGCAACCCAGAAATGAGCTCATTTAGCTAGCAACCAGGGCTATGGGAAGCGCATGAGGTGGACACACAGGCCACTGCTACAGGGCTGAGGCATGTCACAGGTAGTCCCTTCTGCTAAGGGCTTTCCTGTGTCCCCTGTGTCTGTATATGTGTTCTTTGTATTCTTGTCCATCTTTTATGTTGATTTCTTGAAGAATGTTCTCTGCATACGTTCTTGCCATCCCTCTGCTAGGATGTCCTGTGCTCCCGCTATCCACAAGAGATTCGCTCTATTTTTGGACTCTCCAGTCCCTTTCACACTCTGTTTTACATTCCACATTCCTACCAGAATGCATTTAATACTGGGTCCATAAAGCTGTCATTCCCATACCCGACCACACACACACACACACACACACACACACTCACACAGCAGCGGCAGAAGCACAGTGCTGAAATAAGGTTTTACAGAGAAACTGAATATGTAAAAGTAAGGAGCAATCCTCAGTTTCGATTATGTTTTGGAAAGGAAGAAATCATCTGAAACAATCAAATCTGAAATGTATTTCCAGAAAGACACTGTAAATTATATCTCACTGTGTGAATGTAATGGGGGCCAGGTAGCAGCAGTGACATTAAGACACACACTAATCACCACTCTGACTGAACACACACAGATTCTAGATTCTGTGATCTGTGACCCATTCAACCCCAGAATCACACATTGACTATGCCATTAAGTTATTGAGTGAGTCATGTGATCCTTGATCCTTTGATCGTTACACCTTGCCGTGATTCTTCTGATCCTTCTGGTCTACAGTTTACACCCACAGGACAGAGGTATATCTCCTGGTATTTCCAACATCCGTCAGAACTGACAAAGCTTTCTGGATGGAAAGTGAAACGTTTTCAAGCTCAAAAAAGAAGTCCAGTTGCCTTAGCTGAACACTATGACTACCACAACCTGGATGAATGAGAATCATCACAAACACAAACACACAGAGACACATCCCATTTATACTTCCCATTTACTCCTGGTGTACGCTTCTACATTCTCCCTTACTCTTGGTGTAGCTTCAACATTCTCTGTCACTCGTGGTGTAGCATTCAATTAGCTGCCCTCTTATTTGTGTTATATTCCCTTACTCTCCCTTAACATGTGGTGTAGTATTCCCTTACTCTCCCCTTTTACCTGTGGTGTAGTATTCCTTACTCTCTCATTTACCTGTGGTGTAGTATTCCCTTACTCTCCCCTTTACTTGTGGTGTAGTATTCCTTACTCGCCCCTTTACTTGTGGTGTAGTACAGCACTGTGTCAGGATCTTCCTATAATTTTAGATTTTCTGCCAGGTCTCTCAGTGAGCAGAGTGCAGAAAATGAAGAAAATTGAAGGATCCCAGATACACAAAGTGAAATAATCTAAAAGCAAATGGTACACCAGCTATTGTGCCTACCCATGTGCACATCGCTCTACTAATCCGTTTAAATACTTCGTGCACTTGCAGACCTTTATTTGTATAGTTATTATGGAGTTTGTATTAGATAAATACTTAATTGATGGCCTGAATAAGGTATGTACTGTATAAGTGATTTGTCATGACTAACAAATGACTAGTATGTTATGTAAATAAGCAGTTGAGTTAATGAATAATATGAGTGTGTTAATAGAAAGTGTTACCAAAATAACCACTAAAAAACAATGAGCAATATCTATGTATGATGTCAAATAGAACAAAGCAATTGTTGTTCAATTGCAAATTTATGCGAATTTACAATTTACCCCAAAGGACACCCAGCCAAAATATAAGGTTGTAATTAGTCTTGTAAAATTTCACTTTGGCTTATTTTTGATGAGTTATATCCACAAATTATAACTACACATAACACATATTTTATAATTTGCATAATTTCAAGAGATTACTCCATTCAACCATTCTATGTCCCTTTGATATGGCAACCTTGAATGGGTTTCTCTTGGGCTCCTTTGTAAACCAGAAAGTAATGAGCGTGTTTGTGAGCTTTGTGAGTGGTTTCATTTGCCCAATGAGCCCAATTCATGGTTCTAATGCACAGTACTCAGAGGCAAAAGACAAGCACTCATGGGGCAATCATGGGCAATCCCCACACGCACTTAGAAGCCGTATATGTTGCCACATTATCCTGGCGGGGTGATTGCTGATTTCATGGCCTGACACCATGGCACGAGTAAGTGCCACTGTGGGTTCACTGAGAGCACACGCCACATGCAATCCATTTCAGGACACTTTATTTAGGTGAAATACTGTGACACAGACCCGTGGCACAAATATAGTACACACTACAGTACACACTGGAACTTACAGTCATAGAGGTTTCCATTATATCATACAACATTCTCTAACACAAGCACAGTATCAAATGGCATTTGAAAGCACAATATGATGATACTACAGTATTTAACAACAAAGTTGTGTGTTTTAGGATGTGTGCTTTAATGTAGACAGACACTGAAGGAAATGGAAATGCCCCATTTGCACTGTGTTACAAAATTACAATTTGTCATAGTAAATCTATTTATATAAAATAAAGAATTATGTTACAAAAATCCTATTTAAACACACAATAGATGGGTTGATGACAAGATAAGGATCTACAGTATTGCGACGAGTTCCCAACTCTCTACGGCCTCATCTGCATCTCTTGCTTTGTGTTCTCTGTCTCCGCCTTCTCGTCTGCTTGATTCATTTGGCCTGAGCCAGACGCTTGGCCATCACTGACCTCCTCTTCCGGCTGGCTGCTCCCACTGGTCGGAGCTTGATCTCGCTGAAGTCCAGAGACATGAGGTGACCCTTCCAAGGCTCCCAGTTCACTCCCTGGTGGGCAAATCAAACAGCAGCTGTAATGTCACAGTGACGGGCAGAGTGAACCAAACTAAAAGGACCCATATGGTGGATCTGTGTCAGTGAGACAGGCAGAGATGTTACATAGATGAGAGGCAGAGATGTTACATTCATTCACTCAAAATTCACACAAACTCTTATGTAACTCTTCCGTCTACAAGTCACTGAGCCCATCAAGCCCCCTTTTTTTTTTACTTCACAGTGCCCTCATCTGGTGATGATTAAACATAACAACCTCCATCATTCTACCAGGGCATTGGTGACATCAACAAGTAAACCCTTCAGATTTGTTAACCTTTAGTAAAATATAAAGTAGTAAAATAGTAAAATAAGTACTAGTTATGATGGGGATAATGGGACAAGATAGTCCTTTTTTCTAAGATAAAGACAGAAACCAATCTGGGGCATGAGAAGTGTTAGTCATTTGTGTATGAAGAGTCCTTTCTGGAATGGGTGAAGCTCTAAACTCACCATACTGTGTCTGCTGTCCCCAAACTTGCCATTGAGGTTGGCCAGATGGCAGTTTTTGTACCACCAGGCCCCACGGTGCATAAGAGCACAGTTGCTCAGGGCAATGTCATTGTCACTGTCCACGGTGGTAAAGTTTCTTCCCTGATGGTAGGTCATAGCATCACCTGAAATGAGAGTTCAGAGAGATTTCAGTCCTTATCTACGTCTTTGTTTGTGTTTGTTTGTTTGAAGCTACCTTTGTTCGTTCCACAAATGTCTGTGTACCTGCATTTCCTCTATAATTGCCAACGGTGAGTGTGTACTTCTGTCTGGATGGGGCGATCTTGAAGCTGTCGTAAACAGCGTAGGCCCGCTCGGAGCCCACGCCCAGGTCAAAGCGCACCTCATACTGGGTTGGAGTGTTAGTGAGCTCATAGATGTTTTCCAAACCTGGGAACCACAATAACATGAAACAATGAACCCAATAACCTCTAGCCTCATGCCTACAGCCAAATCACAACCATGGGTATGTCCTTAACAATTCTGCAGTCACTTGGGTTATAGGTACAATTTATAAACATTGTAATTGCTTTATATGTAGATATATACAGTTGTATAACTAGATATATAATAGGGAAATTGGTCAAGGTGTCTTTACAGACCCAGCCAGAATTCATCCGTGAGTTCACCAAAGCCTTCTTTGTACTGTCTCCAGCGCTTCATAAAGTCCAACCTTCCGGTGTTACGCCTCTGGAACACCTACAGAAAAACAGGAATTGTCTCCATGTCTTTTCTTTGAACATGCCCTGGGTATTCCTTTTGCTCTTTACCCCTCCATGCTGCACTCACCAGCCAGCCACCCCCATCAGTGGTCATGTCACAGTACACCTGCATGGGTCTGCCACGCTCACTGTTGACGTAGATGGTGTACACACCACTGGTCAGGTTGCCATTCTTCATGTGCTGGAGGCAGTCCATAGGGAACGGGTATGCCAGGCCCACTGGGCAAGGCAAAGGGCACCACATCACTTCACATGCACGCTTAGACAGTACACACTGAATGTCTCTCTCTCTCTCTCTCTCTCTCTCTCTCTCTCTCTCTCTCCCCCTCTATTTTTCTATGAAAGTTGATTCAGAAATCCCAGTGGGATTAAAGCCTCTATCAGAACAAGTTCCTGTCAAAATGAAAATCTTGCACTTTCTTCAGGTGGTGAACTTAAAATATGGGTCTGTTTTCAAGCTGAATGCCAAGTGAAGGCTAACGTATCCCATTTCTTGGGAATATAGGTGACTCAGAATTATCTTTATGAAACTGCTTTTTTAAACTTGTCAATCAACATAACTTCATAACATAATGTCATCACTGGTTTCTATCCTTTAGCTAAGATTGGCAATAATTGAAGGTGCTGATGTACTCTAGTGGGGCTGTAGGGAGGGCTCTCTCAACTTAATAAGGTTATCTTATGTATCTTTAGATCTTTGATGTCTATCTCCACATTCTTTTATTCTTACTTCATTAATATATTTTTTAAATCATAATTTAATTTACTATGTACACGCACCACACACACACACACACAAATACTCTGACCGAACTTGAGTGTGTTGCATACCTGTGCTGAATGTAGTCTCCACGAGTCTGCTTCTTTTGGCCCCGCGGTAGGCAAGCAGGGTGACTATGTACTTCTTGCCCATCAGAAGGCCAGTCAGAGCAAACTTATTCTCCCTCTTCTTCAGCTTCCTCTCAACAGTCTAGACAGTAGACACATACAAATGACCAGGAACAGCTCATATGTACTGTATATAGATATCTAACACATGTCCATTTGATGTCCAGAATATCTGAAATGATGTGCACAGTGAGCCAATCTGACTCTTTAGTAGCAAATTAAACCCATGAAAGTCAATGAGAAGTCATGGGTCAAAAAAACACATCAATCTGTATAGATTTGAGACCAGAATATGTCTCTACCGTAGCACAGCATAGCACAGCTTTCAGAGACAATGGCACTGTATGTATAAATCATTCATTTCATCAAGAATATAATTATGAACTTAAAAGAATATATGACAGGGTAAGTCATCTTGATGCAATTTCCACATTTTTTCTTATGATGTGTCAAGAGAACTGTCTGGAAGAAACCTACCAACCACTGCCACTAATTCAGCAGTACGCAGGCTTTATGATTCACAACCACTGAACAATTTACTTTGCTGAAGCTTGGATAAGTTTAAGAAAAAAAAAAGTTAATCATTTTTCTCATGACAACTCCCTCTCAGTCTAAACTGAGGTGTGTTTTGGCTTCTATACTCTTTCATCAGAGTTTACTACAGACTTGTGCTTCATAGAGTACTGTAACTTTAAAATGATTCTCCTCTTTTTAAAGTACTGCTAGTATTTTTTAGATTGAAAAATGCATATTCCTGAACAATAACTGGAGAGATTGGGGGCAGCAATATATTCCGGCTGGTAGATTGCAAAGGTAATGATGGATAATTAAAAAAAGAATATATTATGTATGCCATTCGAGACCAAGAGCCAATTTAAGTAGGCTCCAGGCAGCTGGCATTTCTTGATGATTCACTCAGAGAAAGATTTGAAGTCCTCCAGCTTCTCAGTCAAGGGAATACACTGTTGAGTAAATTACTCCCACAGTGGAAGACAGGCTACTGTCCATCATCAGAAGACAGAACGCCTTCGGTGTGCACGTTACTAGGTCTACGTGCACACTCACTGACATCTAGCGTCCCTGCAATGTATGCCTAGAATGGGTAACACAGGACCACAGTGAGTTGTTATATAGTTGAATAATAATAATAACAACTTTCTAACTGGGTGCAACTTTAGCGCTAAATGAGGACACTGATGCCGAAAGGGAATACAGTAAATATCCCATTTTCATTTTGTTGCTTCATGCTGTTGTAGACCGATTACCAAAGTCTATTTCTTTTGACATGGATTGACACTGACCGTCATGTGCATCATATTTGGAGATTTGTTTGTCTGGATGACACTCGTCGTATCCAAGGCAACTGATATTCCTAAACTCCCTCAGGGACGGTCTCTACCCTGAAGCAAACTGGGAATAATGGCCTTGCTGAAGGGCACAACAGTGACAGCTGGGAATCACAGAAAAGTCTTATCAGGCCTCCAGCATGCTAGTTTAGCTCACAGGTCTCCAAAACCAAAACAATGCAGTGCTCTCTCTTGACTAGTCATGCACTGTGTGTGCACCTGCTCAGTACCTGCACGCTTCCATCCTCAGAGCGGTAGGTGAGAATGTAGCCATCAATGTCTGCCTGAGGTGCAGTCCAGCTCAAAGCTGCAGACTCCAGCTTGACATCTGTGGCCCGGAGGTTTTTCGGTGCGTCGATCTCTGGAAAGAAGTCCAAACCAAGGAAAGAGTAAACAGCTGTGCATAAGCTGAGGGAGCTAACAAAACTTGCCATCCAATTTGTACAAAATCCCTACTCATACAAAATATAGTGATTTACCCACTGTGTGATGGATAAGTGTATATTCATTGTTTTATTCTGAAATCTTTTTATTCTTAATTCTTAAGTCTAGTTCAGAAAGTAGCAAGTTACAGTGAGGAAGGTAAGTTTGAACACCCTGCAATTTTGCAAGTTTTCCCACTTAGAAATTGTGGAGGGGTCTGAAATTCACGATGTAGGTGCATTTCCAATGTGAGAGACAGAATGTGAAAAAAAATCAGGAAAATACCTTGTTTCATTTCAAAAGAAATTTGTTTTGTACTGCTGCACATAAGCATTAGAACACCTGCCAATCAGCAAGAATTCTGGCTCATGAAGACCTGTTACTCTCCCTTTAAGAAGCCCACCTCTACCCCACTTAGAAATCTTAATTAGTGCAGGTATGCAGAAATCTTAACGCCCCATGGGCGAGACTAAAGAGCTGTCAAAGGACACCACAGACAAATGTGTGGACTCTATGAGGCTGGAAAGGGCCACGGGGCAATTGCCAAGCATCTGGGTGAAAATAGATCAACTGTTAGAGCAATTCTCAGAAAAGAAAAGAGGCTAAAGACGACAGTCAGTCTCCCTCAGAATGGGGCTCTACGCAAGATCATTATAAGATGATAAGAAAGGTTAGGAATCACCCCAGAACTACACGGGAGGAGCTGGTCAATGACATGAAGAGAGCTGGGACCACATTTCAAAGGTCACTGTCGGTAGAACACTATGCCAACAGGGTTTTCAATCAAGCACTGCATAGATGGTTCCCTTACTGAAGTCATCACATGTCCAGGCCCGTCTGAAGTTTGCCAATGACCTTCTGGATGAAAGTTGTGTGGTCAGATGAGACCAAAATAGAACTTTTTGGTCTAAACTTCACTCACCATGTTTGAAGGAAAAAGATAGAAAAGTTGCATCCAAAGAACATCATCCCTGTTGTGAAGCATGGGAGTGGAAACATCATGCTTTGGAGGTGCTTTAATGCAAAGGGGACACTATATAAAGGAGAGGGTGAATGAGCTCATGTATTGTGAGATTTTTGGCAACAAGCGTTTTCCCTCAGTCAGAAGATAGATAGGTGCTGGGTCTTCCAACATGACAATGACCTGAAGCATACAACCAGGACAACCAAGGAGTGTCTGCGTTAGAAGCATATCAAGGTTCTGGAGTGGCCAAGCCAATCTCCAGACCCAATCCAATCATATGTCTTCGGAGGGAAATGAAAGCTTTGAGCGAAAGTTCTACCAGGCAGACTCTATCGTTACGTCATCAATTGCTTGCCCAATCAAATGAACTCACCTGTCTTATAGACCAGCCTGACAGGTACGCCCTTGTTGTTTCAGACTCAGCGCTCGAAATTCCCTCCTCCCTCCCCACCACCGCCAGATGGGTCCCTGTCCTCTGTCCAGGGGGAAGGCTCCGCCCCTGCCAGCTTTAACCAGGCAGGATCTGCTGAGTCCGGATACGTGAAATCCTGGACCATGGACGGGGCCTATGCCAACCACTGTTACCTATTTTGCTTGTAACCAAATCAGCTATCTGATTAAATATTTGTTCATCATTTTATTCTCTGAGTCTTAATGGGAGAACTGAAACTCTGTGTTGCTCAGCGCCATGCAGCCCTGGAACCTGACAGATCTAGAGGAGATCTGTGTAGGGGAATGGGCCAAAATCTCTGTGGGAAACTACAGGGAACATTTGACCTCTGTAAATGCAAACAACAGCTTCTGTACCAAATATTAACACTTTCTCAGGTGTTCAAATACTTGTGCAGCAGTGCAAAACAAATAATTTCTTTAGAAATCATACAATGTGATTTCCTGATTTCATACAATAATACAATGTGATTTCCTTATTCTCATGATTTCTTAGTGGGAGAACTTGCAAAATCTCAGGATGTTCAAATACCTACAGTACATTCCTCACTGTAACTGGAATAACTGACATGACAGATAGAGCTCTATCAGGCAATAATGCTCTGCAGTCCAGGATAGAAATTTAAACAATTTACTAGTGGGGTGTGCAATAGTATATCCTGTTTCTGAAAAGACTTGTGTCAGAATCACTGAATAATTTAGAGCAAAAAAGCTCTTCTGACTGGGTCAATCTAAGGCAAGATCGCTCTTAACTCTTATCGGTTATCATACGACGACAGCCCTGAATATGGGCCTGCCTTTCTGCATCTCATTGTCAGATAACCTGTCTCAGCCTCGGTGGAGGTCTTCTTGCTGAAGCGAGAGCCCTTGACAGCCCAGACATGGACGGTGTAGACGACCCCTGGACTGAGGCCTGTCAGCTGGCTGCTGGTGTCTGTTCCGACTGATATTTCCTGACTGGCTCCATCAGCTGAGGTGTAGCTCAGCATGTAGCCGTCAACCTCCGCCTGCACTCCATCCCAAGACACCAGTGCTGAATCCTCTGTCACCTCTCTGGCCAAGAGGTTAGTAGGGGCATCTATGTCTACAAAGCCAGTCATTACAGGGGAATGTTATACACTACGGCAAGAATAGCATGCAGCTTGTACAGTTCATTTGGGGGATGCTGATAGGAAATGTATGTCATCCAGAGTGCGGCAATAAGTCTTTCAGAAACAGTGCATTGTCGATTAGGAGCAATGTTGTTTTAGGTGATTTTTTTAATCTACAGTAGTCAGCTTTTACCCCCAAATAAGCTGTAATTGAACCAGCAGCACTATAAGCAGATTTCTGATATCTCTGTGTGGGACATTCCTCAAGAGTGAAAATGAAAGCAAGACTAGGAGACCTGTCTCGGCCTCTGTGGAGCTCTTCCTGCTGGATCGAGAGCCCTTGATGGCCCAGACGTAGACTGTGTAGACGACTCCTGGTCTGAGGCCGGTTAGCTGGTAGCTGGTGTCTGTTCCGATGGAGATCTCCTGACTGGCTCCATCAGCTGAGGTGTAGCTCAGCATGTAGCCATCAACCTCCGCCTGCACTTTGTCCCAAGACACCAGCGCTGAGACCTCCGTCACCTCTCTGGTCAAGAGGTTAGTAGGGGCATCTATGTCTACAAAGCCATGTATATAACTGGTTATAACACTACAGCAGGAATGCCATGCAGCTTTACCTGAAAGCTCATTTGGAAACAGTTGGTTTCCAAATATGCTTTTGAAAGAGATTCTGATCTACATGTCTACATATTACAGGAGGGGTTTAGGCAAAGGCAACTCAAGGCAAATCTTCAATGACATTTTGAGAGGGACAAACTGGCACCTAAACTTTAAATCAATCTTGGAGAGTTTTGGATTGACTTCCCATCAGCAAACGTCCTGCATTTATTTGGCCCCAAAGAGTATTTATGAATAATAGTTGCTGCATACAGACACCATGTCCAGACTGTCATCAGTCCTAATAGTAATACCAGCTCAGGTCAAAATTGATAGTCTAATTCAACTGAGAATGATTCCAAGGTTTCAGTTTAGATATAAAAGACTACTTGGAATTACTATAGTGCTCAGTAAATACCACTGACTAATTGCTATCTAAGAATAAATTAATAAAGTGGTGTTGTAGACAAGATGTAGAATCACAATTTGAACTGCAATTGAAGTCAATTTGAATTTGTCAGTCTGAATTTGAATTCAAAGAAAGTTAGCGTATTCAGTATAAAAAATGGTAAAGAAATTTGTTATAAGTTGTATTTTATAATTATATATATATATATATATATATATATATATATAATTATAAAATACCTGAGTGAAGTCCCAATCAGAAAGCTAATTTTAATTTACGATATATAAAATAAGCTTTATGAGCCTCATTCATCAACCATTCATACAACAAAATGTGTTCACACTGTTCAGAGCCCACTTTCCCTAATGCAGTTCAAATCTTTAAGTTGAGCTGAATGGAGGTGTGAAAATTAAGAATTTTGCACAAGTCATAATGACAATTATACTGGCCATCTGCACTCACACACTGTTTACTGCAAAATGTTAAGTGACTTCTTTCACAGAACAAATCAGTCACAGCAGGAAAGAAATGGTTATACTGTAATGTATATTTTCAGGAAGGGTTTTGCCTCCTTCATGAAAAAAAAACTATCCCACAGTCCTCTGTAATGGGTCATCTCTGTTTACTGAAATTCAAGCAAACATCCCATGGAAAAATGGAAAGAAAAACAGTGCTGGGCCTTCTGCTCGACAACCTGGATTTCCCTCTCTTAGAAGCCGGCGTCCACAAGGAATCCAGCTGCTTGAATTATGAGACTGTCCCTGAGGTCTGTTTCACTCATCTTCCTACAAAACATGGGGCTAGGGCCAGATCACAGAGCTAAAACTGGCTGCTTGCAAAGAGATACCCCATTGTAATAACTGCAAGCTTTCTTGACTCCACTATCCACTACCTTCATATACTTCATTAATTTAAAGACTTGTCTTTTGGGGTAAAACAGTGTATGTGCTCATGAAAGAGAACACCCTTGGAGGAGAAAGTGTTTGAGTTTGTTTCCTGACTGCGTCACCTGGTATTGCACTTCAAATCATCTTGGTAGCAAGAAAAATACATCTCCCTTCGTTCCCTCTGTTCCCTTCGCAGTTCATCCCAAGTGGAATGTTACGTAACAGGCAAACGATAACGGCAAGTTTACCAGCAAGACAAACACAATGTGTAGTTTAATAAATAAATAAACGTAATGCCCATTCTTACCACACTTGCATTCATCTGTGTTATTCTGTCGTGTCAACACCAATCTGTCATTTACAATCCTATTATAAAACCTTTGCTATTTCAAAACCTTTCTGTGATAGCAACCTGAATCCCAAGCAGATGACAACCACATGCAAACCACAAGCTGGACCACTGGGAATATCATATGGAGTCATGTCTACACCACAGTGATGCAGGAAAATATAAAACCTCTGAATTAATGAAAGTTATTTTCTTTTTTTCTTATTGAAAGAGGTGAAAAGAGGCAGGAGGCATCTGCGGAGAGAAGGGCCCACTGGAGCCCTGTGGAGGAAGAGACTGCCACTCCAGCTCACTCATTAGCCCACAAGGTGACATCAGAGCGGAGATGCTGATCCCAGAGCGGACTTCAGTGGAAGAGAAACAACAACAAAGCACACAGAAGGGGGAAGAAGACACAGAAGAAGAAGAAGAAAAAGAGGAAAAAGAAGAAGAAGAGGAAGAAGAAGAAGAGAGACACATGCTAAAACGCCATCCAGCAAACATCTTACCTGTCTCAGCTTCTGTGGAGCTCTTCCTGCTGGATTGAGAGCCCTTGTAGGCCCAGACATAGACAGTGTAGACGACTCCTGGTCTGAGGCCAGTCAGCTGGTAGCTGGCGGTGCCTGCTCCGACTGAGATCTCCCTGCTGGAGCCCTCGGCAGAGGTGTAGCTCAGCTTGTAGCCATCGATCACCGCCTGCACTTGGTCCCATGTCACAGTTGCTGTGGTCTCCGTCACCTCTGTCGTCACCAGGTTGGATGGAGAGTCTAAATCTGAAATGTGAAAAACAATAACTTTAGTAAGGATTTATGAAGTTGTTAATTATGAGAATAAAGTAATTAATTACGAGAATAAATTCATTCATTACGAGAATAAAGTCATAACATTTCGGGAATAAAGTATGATTTTATTCTCATAATTAATGACTTGTTTATGAGAATAAAGTAATTAATTATGAGAATAATGTAGTAAATTATGAGAATAAAGTCATAAAATTTTGAGAATAAAGTATGATTCTCGTAATTAATGACTTTATTCTCGTAATTAATGACTTTATTCTCGTTATTAACTACTTTATTCTCATAATTTACGACTTTATTCTCATAATCTATGACTTTATTCTCATAATTAACGTCTTTATTCTCTAAATATTATGACTTTATACTCTAAGTTTTTTTTTTTTTCTTCTATTGCGGCCCTAATCATCCTCATTTTTCCTATGGCTGTGTGTTGATGTCCCAGACTAGGAGACTCTTCACAATAGCACATACTGCTACTATGGGTTAGGATATATTCCTTCTGTACCTGTACACTTGTTTTGTCTGTCCACTGCATCCCTAGTGGTAAGAATAGTGATTAGAGTATATGTTTAGATCAGAGATATATTTTTTTGTCAGAACATAGTCTATGTTGTTTCTATGCACTTTTATAGTCCTGTATTGTCTGTCTAATGTATGCAAGGGACAGTGAGAAAAGTAATTTCAATTCCTTTGTATGTCTAGTACATGTAAAGAAATAAACAATAAAACTGACTTGATTAGATCAAGTTGCCTTGAATTTTAGGTTGTTATAGCATTTTGTTTTTTACAGGGTAAAGCCACACAGCAGGGCAGGCAACTTTTCTCAAAGTCTCAACGTGAGATGCAACCACATAAATTCAAACGTTCTCTTGCATTTTAGCATTTCTGGATTGTACTACGGTAACCTTCCAGGCCTTTACCAGTGGCAGTGAACCTGAATTACCTGATTATTTAGCTTGTGATTCACAACAGTGAATGACTGCCTAAATTCCCTTAGTCTGCTTTCACAGACTGCTTGTTTCACATTCAAAAGGCAAGCGCATGAATAACAAATTAATTAAGCTTAGCCAGTGGGAGAGATGCATCAGCATACAATTGGCACATGGGAAAACTCTGTGTCTTCTCAAGGCCTACATTGTGCTTTTTTACACTCTCAACACTGTAAATAAGTCAATTAACAACCTACAAGTTTGACGTCATGATCATAAAAAAAAATCTGATTTCAAATGTGTAATAGATGTAACTAATTAATTAATGCTCAGAGGTTAATTAAAATAAGTGTTTTAACTGATTGGTAAATTTTGTCTCGATGTATTTGTTTCCTGTATGTAACTTGATGTAGCTCTTTGAAGATGAAATGCCCTCTTTAGAGCTACTGTAGTATTCATTAATCATGTTTTAACTTCTCCGAACCTGAACCTGTTCCGGATCTGCTAGATACATCCCATGCTGTGGAGCATTTCAGACTGGTCTATGAGGACATGACTGTTGCATGGTGGGAAAGGCCCAAGACTCAACCAGTAGCTCTGTGTACTGCTGTTGACATACGTGATCCAGACCACTTTCAAGGGTGAAATATTGAGGATGTGAGCGAAGGGAAAAAGGTGGTGGGGGGGAGGGGAGGTGGGGGTTGATGGGAACGTGAGCAGTTGTTTGGGGGTCCTGCCGGAGCCGGGGCGGGGCCGGGGCGTCAGTGGCACCGGCCGCCAGAGGAAGTGAGAAGACATGCAAAAGCAATCATCATTTGGGCTATTCCTCCGTGGCTGCCGCAAGGTCGGCTTAATGTCACTGTACTAGCCACAGCATGAAAACTGATTAATGGTGTATTCCAGGATCACTGGAATCCACATCTCTCATTCAGATACTGTTGGCTTTTTGTGAAGCCAGAATATTTTTCACTGATAACTGCCACTATGCTTCTAGGGGCCGTTAACATTTCAGTGGCACTCACAAAGAGAGATGCTTAGTGGACACATCTGGCACTGTCAGGAACACTATTCCTCATCGTCAACGTCTTGTGTAGAAAATAATGACAGACAGACAGAGAGACAGACTGACAGGTAGGTAGATAGGAAAAGGATTCCTTATAAGGCAGAGGACAAGACTTGCGTTTTTTAAATGGCAACGTTCAATGAGCTCCCGTTAGGATTTTCCTTTTCACCAGGGGTAGTTCAGGGGCCCAGGAAAGGTGGTGTGTGGACTATGGAGAGCGTAGAGACTTGTGAGGTTCTGGATGGCTAGCTGAGTAGTTACAACAATAACACGCACTGGCAGCTTTCCCTACATGTGGAAAAGAGCTTAACTGACCAAGTTGTCCGGTAATGTGCAACTTAGATCCAGAGTTACAGCCAAAAGTGGGTCCTTTCACAGGAACCCCCACAGCACCCCTAAAGAAACAGCTCGAGTGGACTGAGTAAAATGTGTAAGTCTGCTTACTCTAGTCTGTCCTCATACCAAATTAGCACCTCATAAGTCTCCATGAAAAGGTCCTTCTACGACAGAAGTCGTCAGCATTGAGGGACTGACCACGGGATACTATGGCAGACAGCAGACACGCTTTGGAGCTGGGAGAGTTACTGAGCGAGTTACACCATCCCTGCTCCAGACTCCAGACTGGGCCAAAAGGCACCCCAGTTGGCTCTGGTAGGTTTGGGTGGAGGTATGAGATGCTCCGTGCATGTCCCAAGCCACACAAAGGGCTGTTGTGCCTTGTGACCCTTCCAGGCCTCATGAATCAAAGAGCCAATAAAATAAAAATAGAAGTGTGCCGTCATCTCCTCAGCCAGCTGGCCTCGAAGGTTGCCGCAGACCTATTGCTTGCCGGTGCAGACGAGGTCCGTCATTTTTCTGCCAATCGGCAGTGGAACACCGGCCCTCTTTCTTTAAGGATTTCCACAACACAGACAGAAAGAAAAAAAAATCTTATATCCTGCTAGCATTTTTATGTCTTCTTACTGTGTCTTGCCAGCGGAGAATGGGTCCTCAGACATGTACAGCATGCACACATGTCAGAGAATTGTGCCGGTTGGTAACAATAAGGGACAGATTTACAAGGGCCACCCTGTGAGAGAACAGTCTCAGTAGTTACTATGCCTTTTAATACTACGCATGAAAAGGGGCACTAAACATAGCTCCACAAAAGATCTTGCTCTAGACCATGCATTGAAAAACCATTTCCTCTCCTTGTTGTAAGGGGTGGGAGGATATTGTATATGTGTGTGCTGTGCTGTGCTGTGCTGTAACTCATAATTCGCTGAGGAAGGGGGAAAATGCTGTCTGATTGAGGCCTCCATAACGGTGGCCATAACTGTCAAGGGTAAAGCCTGCAGGATGTGGCTCTGCCTTCCACTGTAACTCAAGAGTGAAGCTGCTCAACTCACACAAAGCCCCAGACTAAACAAGAGACAGAAAGCCCACTGTGCTAGCAGCCCAACGGGACACTACCCGTGACCACGTCCTCTTCCCTGCTCTGTCTTCTTTTGCACGTCTGTGTCCATAAGTGCAAACAGCTTTCTGTCACTTACAAAAAAATAAATCTGTGCTGTCGTATGCACACTAAAGGCCCTGTGATCTGTCATCTTGAACCAATGTGGGAGGGATATGTTATGGAGCTAAGGGGGATGGGGGTAGGGGGGGGTGCACTCTCCTAAAACCGCCATAAGCCTCCCGTGCAACAACTTGGCCCGACGGCTACCGTCTGCTTTGGTGTCGGGACGAGACACCTCTGCATGGGGATTATCTCTTCAAGGGAAGCAGGAGGTCACGCTTTAGACACCTGATTGAGATCAGAAGGCAGCTCTACCAGGGCAAACTCCTAAATGAAAATCGATTCAGGGAGCCCCAAGGGCTACAAAAACAAAAGAGCCGTCAACGTGAACAGACAAGGAGTGCTTGCCTTTGGCGAAGGAGTTGAGAATAGAGGCAGGAGAGTGCAAGAGGTCTAGGCCACCTTTATGGCTGAAGAGCCATGAGGCATGCAACATCCTGGCAGAGTTAGTGAAACAACAAGACCGTTTAAGAGTTCATTCTTGTAGTTCACCTTTTCATACGAATGAATATATATTTAAATAAGTGCAGCAGTAAGTCAAAAGCCAGACAAAGCAAGGCTATATTTAAGCATTCCCTTTCCACTTCCAGATGGTGAGTGGGAAATGTGAAATACTGCCTGTCCCCGCCTGATGCAGTACTGAAAAATGTATGCATTCAGAATTGGGTTTTTTACACTCTGGAAGGGCAACTCAGAGAGAATCATCACTAAAATCAGGCATTCTTGTAAATCACTATTTATTTGGCCAGAATTTATACAGGTCGTGAACACAACCTGTAATTTATTTTCATTCTTGAGCATTAAAAATCAACTCTTCAAAAATGTTCAGTCAATGCAAGCACTGGAAACTTTGTGTGGGAGATTTATGTGTATAGCAATGCAGTCTGAAGGTACTTGTGAAGAAAAGGCAGAAAGCTGAGAAGACACGTTGCCTACACAATTCAAAGGTGCAAAGCGACCGCAGCTAGAAGATACAGCAGAAATGCAGACTGAATGATGGTCTCCGGTGTGTTTACGGCAATAAGATCCTTAGACACACTCACAAAATACATTTAGAGAATATAGAGAAATGGTTTCTGTTGGGGAAATCTACTGGGGGATTGAGAGAGTGAATGCCTGCGCTCTCCTAACCCTGAGGTCCTAAAGCCTCATAGACCTAGCTGACTGATGACTGATTCATACCAGTTAACCCTCGGAGGGTTCAGAGCTTAATGGTTGGTGGGGACCAGCACATTGTTTACACACTGCCAGCTGCAGCATGGGATGGAAAGGTATACTTGCATGCAAACTACACAGAATTGTGTTGTAATAACCTAAAAGTGTTTCAAAATAATGAAAGTTTAAAAATACACCAATGGCACTTTTACTTGCTTTGGCTTTGGTACAGAGCTTAGGCGAATATCCTAACTTTAAACTGTGAAATGCCACTCAAAACTGAATAAGCAGAGGAATTTATTGGTTAGTCGCCTTGGCCATATCAAAGACAAATAATTGAATAAATGGAGGTTCATGCCCAGCTCCTGCTGGGTTCCCCCGATATTATTTGTTGGTTTTGGAACAAGGTGTTTTTTCAGGCCCAAGATCATTTGAGAAGCACACATAGTTGAATTGCCCAGGGTGAAATAAAAGACCATATAGTTGTTGTTATTTTCGGGCAAGGAAGTCATTTAATTGATTTATGGTGACAAGAAAATTTTCTGAAATATAAACTAAGTGATTGAGGTTAAGTAACATTTCAACACAGAACCCTTTTAAACAGAGCCTTTCATGCTTGTGGGCTTCTAAGAGTCTGAGGCGTGGACTTTAAAGAACCAGAATGAAGATTAAACACAACATCCAAACACAGTAAAGCATGCTATTCATTTCTTATAGTCCTATATTCATCCCAAACAAATACAAAGGCCAGAGCTAGCCCATGATATATGCAAGACTGAGACCACACTGACCTGTGACTCCAGTAACTGAAGACGGCTTGCCCTCTGATGTTCCTTTAATGGTCCGAACTGTTATCAGATACTCAGTTCCAGGGAACAGGCCTGTAAAACACATAGACATGGAAACACACACAGATGGAAATTCCACGAACATGGAGGAAAAAAAAGGTAATTTCGTCTGACTGTGGATTATTGAGGTTTCTGAGGGGGAGGAAAAAAACGCGAGCCCACTCACCCACGATAGTGTGCTTTGTTCTGGCTTCCTCGCTCTTGGCCACATTCTGTTCTTCTTCTCGTCCGTCCGGACTGGCGTGGGTTAGTCGGAAATGATCCAACTCAGCCTCAGGGTTCTTCCAGTCCACCTGGATGGAGTCCTCTGTCTGACCCAACACACGGATGCCGCCAACAGTAGAAAGGTCTGGAATGTCAAATAAACAAATAAAATGACAGTAATAGAGTAGTAGAGAGCACTCAGGTAACACACTGCATTGTTTGACAAATTACTGCAGTTTTCAGAGGCAGAATCATTGCATGACATGCCATAACCAAGTCAGTATTATTTTTGCCCTTATAAATTCTGTCTGCAGTGTTAATTGCCTCCCCCATCTCCCAAAGCCCACCCCAGCATCTAAAGCAGACTAAATATGACTAATAACTAATAACAGACTAATAACACATTTTGATTTCATTGGACAATCACACAGAAAATAAAAAGCAATCTAATCATTTGTTCTTCTGGTTGTGCAGTCAACAATACTTTATTGCTGGGGACCCACCACATTTATTGCTGATCAGAAAATGAAGACTTTCTGATAGAAGTGTCATATCAGAACTGTAATACTGTAACCCCCACTCACTGTTTTGTTTACCTGCTGTGACTAGGTCAATATCATTTGCTTTGTTTCCAACAAACGATTTTTGTTACTATCTTTATCAATTCACATCACAAAATGGAAAAATAACGTTGTGCTAACTTAGGATACTGCAGTTGACAGAGTAAGCCACACTGCTCCTTTATAAACATTATTGTGAAGTGTAGCATGATAAATATATTATTATTATTATTATTTTATTTTAATTTTTTTAAGATGTAGCATACGGGTCTGATGGTTCAGAATGACAGAGCAGATTCGGAAACATGGGTGCTTTGCAGCTGCAGTTGAACAGTTTTTCAGTCCTGCCAAAGTAGATTATTCAATTGATAGCAGCTGTGTAGATAACAAGTTGAATTGCTGTTGTGGGGCTGCTGAAGGCTCATAAAGCTGGGAAAGAGGATGATGGCCTGTCCATCAGCAGAGTATATGCACACCCTGACCTTGCCTTATTCCCGCTCACTCAATTACACCCAGGAGAAACGGAAGACACAACGTGATTTGGTTTGCCATACAAACATTTGAATTTAAGTTAGCTTTTGCTGACTGTCAGATTTATTTTCATTACCCACTCTGGTACCCTTTCACAAACCTCTTCCTGTCTAAGATATACTTGAAAACAGACGAGAGAGAGAGAGACTGCATTTAGCATCTCAATAGATAAGTTTTTAAGCGCCACTTAATTCAGATTATTGACTAAAACTGATTCAAATGAAATTTGATGAAATGAAAAATCACACATGTAAACCCACTCAATGTTAAATAACTTCATTGTTTTCTCTGGTGGAAAGAATTTACCCAGAGCATCGGAAAACAGTTGCATTTGTGAAAGTTGAAAGCCTTGACCAGCAACTGTCCCATCTAGATTGGGACAGTCCGTTCATCACATCCAGATGAAGAGCACATTCTGCATTCTCACATAAGAGCCGGGCCCATTGAGGCCTGCTGGCTTTCATGGCCAGCCACATCACAGACTCTTCCTTAAGGCATTCGTCCCAGCTGCATCTGCATGTGGTCCTCAGTCATGTAAAATGTGTCTACTGCTTCCTTCTGGATTTAATTGGCAAAAACCAGTGTGATTTAATGATTCACAACCCAACCCGTCAGCGGATTAATACCTTGCACGGAAAGCTTTTCAGCAGTTAAGTATACTGCGGCTTTTCAGTCCCAGATGATTAAGCCATTGCAAAAACCAGAAAGCCTGAGAAGAGACTGTCTATCTGAACAGACTGACTCTCTGAAGTGCTTACCTGTGGTAGCCTCAAGAGTGGCAGATTCACTGTTTATCTCCTTGATGACAGCATACACCTGCACAATATAGGTGAGGCCAGGGACAAGGCCTGTGATTAAGTAGGAGTTTTCTGTGTTGGGCACATTGATGGTGATGATGGAGGCCTCGTCGCCCTCGGGGTGGTATGTCAGCACGTAGTACTCAGCCCCTCTCACAAAGTCCCATTCAACCAGCAGAGACACCTCTGTTGCCTCCAGGAGACGCAGGTCTTTGGGTCCCATCACTGTAAACAGGAGACAGCAAACATGTCACCGTTTTTCGCATTTATGTTATGTTTTCGCTACAATAATATTGCACTTGCTGAGGGATGCTTTTATCAGTCTAGCATTTTTTATACTATGGTATATTTTCATATATTTTGATGGTATCTAAATCCTATTTATATGGTTTTGAATGTCTAGGATGTTAGCCCAATAGTGCTTAACAAATATGACAAAATAAGCCTCTCAAACTGTTTCCGTTAGCATATCTGATATATTAGAGTCACTTAATAAGGTTTTTTGACAGTATTATCATCAATTTTATGGCAGCAGGGAGAAATATGGCAATACACATGAGGGAAAGTTAAGCAGAAGAACACCAGAAGTTTAATAACAAACTCACAAGGCCTAGGGGGACAGGCAGGCGCTTAGCTGTCGGGCAAGAGCTAAACTTTCCACTCCGAGACTACCCTTGGGGCATAGGTGGAAAATACGCAAAGGGGCAAATCCAGAGAAATACAGCAAGCGAGGGAAAGGAGAATCCTGGAGTGTTTGAGTGGAATGGGTGCTGTGGAGACCACATGAACCAGGAAAGAATGCACAGAAGTTTTGGACATTGTTCCACATGGCGAAGGGCAGGAAGCTGAATGTTTTCCTAAAGTTCAGCAGGAGCCAATCCATCCAGTGGCAGTTAATACGCCTGTTCCTGCCATCCTTTCCAGGTACTGCCAGTAACAATTTTACTCCTAAATAACATTTCAGAAAGGCCAGTGGGACAAATAAATTAACATCTAAAGCCTAGAAAACACGCAAGTACCGGAAATTCGTGTCACAACTGATTGATAATGAGGGAAGCACATTTTGAAGATGAAAATTACTATCATAACAGAGTTATGTTTGGACTCAATAAAGGTTCACGTAAATCTGGAACACTGTATTCAAGCCAAGAAAACATCACCATGGTGTTAAAAAACATTTGAAAAATATGAACGGGCTTTCAATTAGAACAGCTCCGTGTCATTAAGTCAAAACAAAAATTGCCAATTTTTTTCTTAGAGACAATGGGATGCCTTCTGTGTTGTAATTTGCATGACTCAAAAGGCATTTAAAGCCAAGAAAGTTCTATCAAATAGATCATTTGTGCACCTGGAGACTAAGAAAAAGTTCAGTTATGGTTTTAGTAATAATAATAGTAGGCTAGGCTGCTGTTGGTTGTGCCTTGTCTGCCACTGTGGAAAGCGTGTTGAAAGCCAGTACGCAAGCAGCCCTGAATGGCCCACTGACCAGACTAAATCCCACACATCTGCTAGGGCTTGATCCCACTTTGAAGACCTCTGAAAAAACTCCATCAGCTCCTCTGTGGCGAGGATACAGATCAGCCTGTGATTCCTCACTTGTTGTTTTTTAGTCTTATTGTAATTGACAGTGTATAAGACCACAGTTAACCTGAAGTTATGCCCATCTGGAAAAAAGGCAGCCATTGTCTGGACAAGGATACAGTAAATTTAACTTAATGAAACAAATAAAGCACATGCTTGGAATCTTGGTAAAATCTAGCTTTGTTGCTGGTTTGAAAATAAATTGTTTAATGATATGCAACAGTGCATGCTTCATGGAAGAGCTCTTTCATATTTCACAATTTGTTGCAGAAATGCATGCAGATGTGAGGTTACTGCATTTGGAATTGATTATAAAAACAAACTATTCCCATAGTAAAAATCTTCCCTGACAATATTTCTGCAATTCTCCAAACAAATGGTAATCTAAAGAAACTCAGACCAAATGTGTGATTAGAATGAAAGAAAAAGGCTTCATGAGCCGGTAAATGTTTTATATCATTGAACAGTTTCAGGTTGAAACAACTCTCTATAGGAGACAGTTGTCCATAGGAAACTACGGGACAGTCCGTCACAAAGCTTTTTGCTTTGTAACGGATCTCAGTTACTGCCTGTCAAATTCACTCCCTCTTTACCCTGAGGTGCAAACTCCCATGTCCCATCCCTTATATGCCTCTCCTTACCAATATTGTCTTTTCTGATGAAAGTGACCTGTGCATTCCACTGGGGCCCCCATATCTCTGGAAGATCTCACACTCACCACTTATAGCTGTCAATCAGGGTCTCAGAGGATCATTTGAACTGTTGGACTTGGCTTTAACATATGAAACGAATATGAAAGCACACTATAAGTGCTCTGTTTTATAAGCTTTATGCCACAAAGCATTATGAAGCTTCAATTTGTTGATTATAAAACTCGTACAAGTCGTATAAAAATAAAGAAGCTTTAAAATGACAGTTCAAGCTGTACAGGGTACCAGGTTCGAGTCAGAACTCTAGGGTCAAGTCCAACCTATAACCTAGCATTTGATCTGATCCCAAACTATCTCTCTCTCTCTCTCTCTCGCTCTCTCTCTCTCTCTCTCTCTCTCGCTCTCTCTCTCCCACTCACTTCATGACTCTTTCACTGTTCTATCACAAAGGCCAAAAAATATACTCAAGGCATATTTGATTTGTGTTTGGTAAGCAGTCATAAAGTAAGAGGGAAAATATCAGAGAATACTGGTCAAGATCAGAAAATCCTTCCGTTTGAGGCCAGACCCCTACATTTTACAGTAGGTTCTTACTTTGTCTGGATGTATTTCCTGCGGGATCACTCATATAGACAAAATGGAAAAAGGATACAAAGGAGCTTTCCTGTTCTTCCTATTCTTTTCTTTTCACTTTCTTCCCTCCTTTTTCCTGTCTCTTTTGATTCTAGCTTAATGAGTCTAGCTATTTATTCACCCATTCACCTCATTACTGCATCATTTCCCTCCACAGATGAAAACCTTACCCATGGAGCAGTCGTCTCCAAAGAATCCCTCATCACAGATGCAGCGTCCATCCACACAGCGGCCGTTTCCAATGCAGTCGTTCGGGCAGCGCTGGATGCTGCAGTCTTCCCCTGTGAAGTGCGGGAAGCAGACGCACTTGCCGTCCACGCAGTGGCCCTTGTCGTTGCAGTTATCAGGGCAGAGGAGCAGGCTGCAGTCATGGCCGCCATAGCCAGCGTGGCACACACAGCGGCCGTCCACGCAGCGACCGTTGTCATTGCAGTCGTCAGGACAAGCCGATATGGAGCAGTCAGGTCCTTCCCAGCCAGGATTACACAAACACTTGCAAGTGTCGTGCTGGAATGTACCATGGCCACTGCAGCTTGTGTCCATGCCTGCCAGAAACAGGGTTTGGAGACAAGAATTATACGTAGAGAATTACACAGGAGTATCATACTGGTTGACAATATTCATGTAATATACTGGTGGACAATATTGCTACTGGTGCAGGGTTCAAAGGCCTGAAGGCAACCGGTGAAGTGTACTACATGTGGGGAAAGCACACATATGTTATTTCTTTAGCTGAGAAAAAGCAATGATGTACCATGCAGCTTTGGTCACCACATTGCAGATAATGGATAGCGATTTCACGGTTGCATTTACGGCACACACTACACTAGGTGCACTGTGCTAAGATCAAGCCATGGGGATCAAAACCAGCTGGGCCTTCAAATCCGAAACTTATGAGACATGGTCATACTGAATCTTTCACACTGGAACACGCACGTACACTGACACACTCACACAGAGATGCCTACACACATTCATATAGCTACCCCCCCCCCCCCCCCCCCCCACACATGTGTTTTCTGTGTGGCGGGCCCGAGTGTGTGTGTGTGTGTGTGTGTGTGGTCTGAGCTGAATGGGTGCAGCTACCTGCTGATTTGCAGCAGCCCTTAGCACACTGGGCCTTCAGATAGGTCACCTCCTCCTCAAGGCCATTGACGCGGTACAGCAAAGCCTTGAAGTCCTCCGAATCAGCACAACTGCATGAAGGTGTCTGCAGCCGGATGTTGTGCCTGAAGACAACATCGTTCTCACTGTCCACAGTCATCTCCTGCAAAGCCTGCGAGTCACTGACCTGATCACTGGACACAAGGGCCTGGGAGCCCACTTTGCAGTCCGTGCCTATCTTATACACATGGCTGAAAGTGACGCCCTTCTCCGAGCCCTGCTCCTCTGCCACAGTGAATAACGAGACGGCAAAAAGCGTTCCCATCAGGAGAAGGAGCCTTCCCAGAGGACTTAGTCTGCTCTCCATGGCTGTGACAATGCTGAGGAAAAAAAACAAGGAACTTCATTTAGTTTTAAAATCTCTGTCTCTCCAATCACAGATATGTAGTATATACTACACACAGGCGCAAGAAAGAAAAACTCAAGATTAAAAACACACACACATCACATCTACACTCATTCATTCTACAGCAATGGTCTAACCTTGGAAATCATTAGGCAAATGTAATTATGGGCATGTTTTCCATTGCCATAGCGTTTAAAAACCAAGGCCTTTATTTTCCTTCTGGTAATGTCCTTTTTCCAAATTGGGGTTTCCCCCCTATGTTAAACATATAGTAAAGATTGATATTCAGGACATCACATTATGTTTAATGGAGCAAGTTTGTTTTACAAGAGGAATATAGATTTCCTGACTTGCAGTGGAATGTCTGCTGTCCCTGTGCAACGCAAGCACATTCTATCCAAACCATTAATTACATGGGTGCAACCACAGTTGACTTCAAGGAGCATGGAAAGCTTTTGATTTGGACGATGTCATTTCTAATGGCAGTGATGTCATACCATTCGTCTACCTCACCGAGAATCAGAATTAGGCAATATTGATGAAATCTTTAATATATCAAAAAAAAAAATATTCACAATACTGCAAACATTAAAACATCTTCCCAAGGGTGTCTTTAGGCATAAATATTCCTGAAAACTTCAACTTTGAGTTCAATCTTTGCTGCAGAGCTGCCTGCAGTAAGTTGAGATGCTCTGGTGTCGGAGTTGAACTCAGATTTCTCAGCATTAGCAGACATCTTACTGATGGATGGTTGTGGCTGCCCATAAAGGCAGTCGAGCTTTTATGTCTAAAAAACTGTTGCACTTGCAAATGTAATGGTTTGAAGCACAACCTCAAAGACGGGGCAAATATTCGCAAAGCATTTTGTTTTCTTAAAAGCCTCACATGTACAAACTGCGTCATGAACCCAGCCAACAGAAAATAATTGAAATGTCTACTGCAACACAAATATTGTAAATTGTCAGTGTCATGGCTACTGTAATGGCTTTAGTGTTCTAAGAGAGCAGCACACGCCATGGGATCTCTGGATTTCTAGTGCCTAAGACGTCCTCTTGACAACAGTTCCCTGCGGACATCACTGTAGCAATGTTTCTGTTTCAAATGCATGTTATTTACTCATTAACTGTAGCGGCATCGCTTTAATCATGTAGGAATGTATGCACTGGTATCTGTGAATAGGATGAAGCCTTTGGTCAATACACCTCCACATGAAGGAGGGCCAGAGGGAAGACCAGATGTGGAATAATGAACTCGGCAAGGGAGATGGCCAGAGACTTCAGATCTTCAGACATGAAGGTGGGGAATGTCAACAAAAGCCAATGCCAACCAGAAGCACACGGGCATAGGTGAAGACAAAAAATACCCAGCGCACTCATCGTACACTCAGCGTACACTCAGCGTACACCATTAAATGCATGCTTCTGATTATTCCACCGAGCTGGCTGCCATCAATGTTGTTTTTGCTTTTAACCCTTAAAGTAAAAGTTTTTCATTCAACCCAGGAAATGTAAAGAAAATAAGACAAACGTCACCCACCATAGGCTGAGTGCACATGTGATCAGAACTAGGGCACTGTATAGAGAGGTGGATGGGAGAAAGTACGGATGGTCAGCGAGTCCACATAGATCTTCCATAAAGGATCCTGTTTATTGCTCTGTCACTGCTTTTATTCAGTGCCTGCTTTCCCCTGTCTTTTTATTTCTCTTGGACAAAGCTGCGAATGGACCTGCCAGGGGTTTGCAGTCACAGTTGCTACTGTGTGAGTGTGTGTATGTGAGTATGTGTGTGAGTGTGTGTGTGTGTGTGTGTGTGGAGAAAGACAGAGACGGGGAGAGGAAAGAGGAGGTGAGGGCGCCACTCTGCACTCTCCACAGGCACAGAGTCTTCCTTTTTGTTTGGTTTCCACCTGGCCTAGTGGAGAGGCACCAGAAGCATGCACTGAAGTGGACTACTTAGCGGAGAGTAGAGAATGCAGACCCTCAACAACACACTCTGCTTTCTCTTCGAAACCCACCAGACCACAAGCTTGAGCAATCTTTTCAGAGCAATACAGAGAGCATTATTCGCGTCTTCTTGCATAACCATACACAAACATCCTCAAGTCTGACAAATATTAGCCAGAGACAAACAGAAACAATGGCATTTGTCCTTCAGCATTTTGCGGAGTTTGAAATGGTTCCTCTAGTAAGACATGTTGGCTTTATAAGACCGATATTGGTATCAGCAGGACTTAAAAACACTCAAAATGTTTTCTGTTTATTTAAAACTTTTAGAAAATCATTTCTAGCACAGCTTGGACATTGCCATTGCATTTACATCTTAATACTTTGGGTAAAAAGTGACATCACCTAGTTTTTATTGATGGTGTCTATGGGCAATAACAGCTTGATTGCTGCACCTTGATTAGATGGAACCAGGTGACATCAGTAAATCTCTATGGCTCTGGATGAAACCAGGTGATGTCACTTTTTACAGGAATGGCAGGTTACGGGTAAAAGAATAATCTAAAGAGTGGTTTTTAAACCACATACATGCTGCTAAGGTCAAACCTATTCTAGGTCTGCATGCTTTACTAACCAGGCATCCCTTTAAGAAAATAAAACTACAGGCCTCCGTTCTTCAGAAGGACTTTCAGCATTCTGACAGCCTTTTGATAATAAAAACTGAAAAATTTATATATTTTAGTTTTTTCTTACAAAAAATAAAGGATAAGTTTCTATAAAGATAAAGAGGACCCTGTCTCGAATGCTTGAGCCTAAATCCAGTAACTCTGTAACTCTGACAGGACACAGAAAGCAAATGGTGTGTTCAGCATCTCCTGCAGCGCTACAAGCTGTCATGGTCCTGCAGCCACCGGCCTCTTAAGTACTTCAGGCATCCTTGTGTGTCCGCGGGATGGTCCCATCAGCTCTAAAGCAGTCAGTAAACTACTGCTCCACTGTCATGCCAAAGCTTATGTCCAGGCCAGTGGAGGAGATCTGTATGCACTTTTTATGGAGGAGATTTTTTTTCAAAAGACGGAGCCAATGACTTCCGATCGATATTCCATGAACAGTACAAATATCTCCTTATCTCCAGGTTTTGCTGGATGCTGCTCCCTTCACAACTCAACAACTGCTCCACAGAGAAACTAAGCCCCAGGCCCACGGCAGAAAGGCTATGTGTGTGTGTGTGTGCGTGTGTGTGTGTGTGTGTGTGTGTGTGTGTGTGTGTGTGCGTGTGTGCGTGTGTGTGGAGTGGAAGGGGGTGAGGTGGTGGGGTTGAGGGTTGTTGCAAGGCCAGTCAGCCTTTGCTTAATGCCCCCAGCTCTCCAGAGGCACATTAACAGACAAAAGCCAGTCTGTTCCTCTGTGTTTTTGAAGTCGCACCATCAGACGGGAGACGAAAGAATTTAGTGATGCTGGAAAAAAAAGCAAGCGAGGAGGTTTGGAGAGCTGAGACGAGGAGAGAGGAAGGTGAAGGGAGACGGGGAACCCCAGACTCGTCTCGACTCCTCACAGAGCGCGGTGGCCGCAGACATGCAACCCGTGCAGAAACACGTCTTCGCTTTGGGAGCCGCATAAGCTGCAGGCACTTATGATCGAGTCAGTGGCAACAGCTTCATATCCCCCCAGCTCAAGACTGCGTGGCTGGAGACCCAAACCACAGGGCCCTTGATAAGGTTACAGCAGGCAGCACTCAGTCCAGTGGCCTTATGTAATGCTCACACTCACAGTGGCACGCGCGCACTCCCTCAAATAAAGTGGCCTCTCATGGACAGCAGCAACGCAACACATCTGGTGCTTATTTGATCCCAGCTACCGATGAAAGCGCCTGCCAGCACAGTAGCACTTTTACTGACACTATCAGACTAGGGCAGCGTAACGCACCATGATCCTCAAAATGTGTCTGGGAGACGGGGGGGG
>JAGFZM010001683.1:33864-65191 GCA_017657215.1 Limnothrissa miodon | reverse complement strand
ATTTCTCGTCTAACCTTTGTTGACTCCTCTGTCCCCAGCAACCAGGGTAAATAGTAATAGTAATAGTAATAATAATAGTAGTAAAGTAGATTGATTTGGTTAGAATATGCATCACTGACAGTGCCACTGGGCTATATACTAGTTGGGCCACAGTGGTGCAGGTAGTTTGTATATTCTAGTCCTTCTGCCATGTTCATTACAAAGATACACAAAACACTCTAAATAATAAAAAAGCATAATTATGAATGAAATTCCATAAGCACTCTCGTTAATTCAAGTAAAACATACCATCATACAGTCCTTTGCATTGTAAATGTTATTCCTGGCTTGTCACAGTGCCCAAAGTTCTTTTCATCACAGTGTCCTATCTAAAAGAGTCTACAGTACATTTAAACACACTACAATACATTCGTTTTTTTCCCAGTGTTCTGTTCTGTTCAGATGTTTTTTGGTATAATTTATGTGTTTTAACATAAAAATACAAATTCAAAAGCTTGTGAGCAAGGTTCTAACAAGTTTAGGAGATGATCAGGAGAGCTCAAAGTGAATCAAAGCCAGTTGAACCTCTGTGCAGTAGTGATAAAAACATTTATATTTAATGAAGACTTCTTCTCTGACCATAGTGAGAAGCAAAGAAGTCTCTTTTTGTAAACTGCAGCCATTCAAAAGCAGAAGCAATAAAACCCAATTCAGCATTTTAACTGCCTTTTAAAAGTGTTGTAACAGTCAAACTAATAGCCCTTCCTGAAAACAGCTGAAACTCGAATGAAATATGTTATTGATTTATTTTCAGGAAGGTAATGAGAATGAGAAAGAAATTTATTTACAGGAATTTTAATGGGAGCAATAACAGGGCAGCCATACCTCTAAGCCCCAAGCCAGAATAGGCAACAAAACACTCAAGTTGCTGCAGAGAAATTAAAGCTCCTTTTAGTAGCCGATGAAAGGGGTGCATTTTAGAGAAGAAAGCTGGCCTTACCGCCGTAGTGTCTTCCTGCTGAGACGAGTTAGAATCCCTCCAGACGGAGACTGCGAGTGGGGCTGGGTGCACGCCTGTCCCCTGACACCTGTCCACAAGTTTGGGATCAGCCTGTTAGGGCGTCCTGGGCAGCCCCGGTGTGATTTCCACAGCAGCCGTCCCCTCAAAGAGTTTTTAAAATCCTCTCCTCACCCCCGGGCCAATGGGCAGGCTGGGCGGGCCTCCTTAGGCTGCTCCACCAGGCAGCACAGCACAAAAAAGAAAGGCAAAAAGAGAGAGATAGAGGGAGAAAAAAGGAGCGTATTAAAATGAAATAGGTAGGCAGATATTGAGAGACATTCCACTCCTTTTCTCCACTGGATGTAATCTAAAAGTAAAACAAGACAAGGACTTCAGGTAACACTCTCTCAGTTCAAAGGCAATTTCACAGGTAAAGATTTTGTAAAAAGTTTTCTTTTCTTTTTTGGTCTTCAAACATGTCACCTGCAGTAGTGTCCGTGATGCATGTGAGAACCAAGGACTGAAGGAGCCAAAGTCAATAGTTGTCTACTCCAGGTTTAACACATGACTGTCCCCAGCAGCTATAATATCTACATTTTAAATGCTTCTAAGTAAACCTTCCGTCCCACATTTTCTTGGAAATTATAATTAAACTGCATGTGTGTGCCTCTGATCTTCAGCAGAGGAATAAAAAGGCTTTCTTTGAGCTACTGTTATTTGTTACCATTCACCATCGTGTAGCACTGATAGGTTTCTCATCTGTGGGGTTGCGGTGGTACAAATGAGGAGTACGCGCTACAGTGAAAGCTCATTTGGCCAAATGTCACAAAGGTCAAAAATTGTAGGTGGTACAAACTGCTGAAATTACCGTTGTTGCTGGTGTTGTTGTTGTTGTTATTGACTAATATTCATCAGTGTCAGACAAGAAAGTTACTTCAACTTTGACACAATGAGCCCAAAAATGTTTGTCTCTACTTGTGGTCAATCCACTTTCACACAACACAGCAAGACAACACTGCAGCTTATGGAGCAGTGGGGGCTGGTGACGCACAAGTATTTATGCCCGCTTTAAAGAGAAAGATGGGGAGGCCTGAGAGGCATCAGCTGTCTGGGGACTTTCTGCAGTGGTTTGGTCGCCATTCTCCATGGACGCCCAGCATCTGTTTGTCCCCTAAATATTTCTGGTGTTGTGTTGCATCAACCACAGTGGATGGAGAAACACTTAAGATGTAATAGGAGAAGCTACCTGGTGTGGGTGGCTGTGAAGAACAGAGGCACTGCACGTAACTCACAGGACTGGTGGTAGCCTTCGACAATGTCCTCAATCACACAGTGACACCAACTTCCTGCCTGTGTGCACTGACACAGAGGATTCTGTCCATTAGAGACCCCTGGGAGTGGAGGATGCTTATGTGTACTGACATGAGAACCATCAACACCAAAACACAACTAGTCAGCATTCTTGAAGAAAAGGAGAGAGAGAGAAAGCTCATCTTTTTTTCCTGGCTAACGGGGCTCGGAACTCGTTTCATGTGGTTGCCATGAATAAAGTGCAGTATTTGACATGTGACAGAAGACTGGCACGCTGGTTGCCCTGAGGGGATGGTAGAAAAGTATGTAGATGTTAGTTCATTCCACTGACTGATAGACTTCATACTGCACAAGGACATGTGCACTTCAGCTGTCTGAGAGGATGGGAGATGAACAGGAAATACCTTCGGAGACTACTGACTAGATAAGTCATAGTCTTCAAAACACGCAACTACAAGATGGCATAGTAAATACGTGTAGAGACTTAATTTAAAAATAAACATTCTTTGGGACAAAGTACAGTACCACATACGTATACAACTCTCTCTTATGCAATTATGAAACAATATGTGCCTCACAGCCTAATGCTGATGTGGCCTGGGCTGGTTGTCTTCTGTATTAGTGGATGTCTGTATTTGTTTATTGTGAATAGGAATGCACCTCGACATGTAGCTAGGCACATGAGAGACTTACGACTTCCTCCAATCTCTTTTATGGGCCCGGGCCTCAGTGAGACTGCCCTGGCCCAGTGTGAGAGAAAAGCATCTTAGACGACCACATGGGAGGTCCCTGGAGAAAGGAGCGCTCAGTCTCTCCGTTTAACTCTTTGGGAGTGATAAAGGCACTACAATGGAAACAACTGGCCATATGGTTGCTGTTGTAAAAAACACAAAAGCCCATTGTGAGTAGATGAGAATGAGGGATGAGGGTAAATGATCTCAGGTAAAGGCTTCACCACAGTCCAGATGTACAACTCAAAATCATCCACATGTTTGTATGTTCCAGTTTGTCATGTTCAATTTAGTCTAACAACGCATCAAATATATTATCATACATATGTCTAAGAAACAGTTCAGTAAACTGGTGATCCAAAGCACTGATTTCTACCCGCACATTTATTTGATTTTCTTTTTTGGCCATCATTCTTTTGTATTATTTTTTGAAACCTTAATACATTGAATACTTTTGACGTTTGAATCCTGCATCATTAGATTATCTATATGGCTTGTTCAGTGTTATTGTTATGTCTAATAGTGCTTATCCTCCACTAATGTAATTCAGACTTACTGTCTTTCCTTCTTTCAACACAAACCATGAGATGAGGTTACAGAACTCACAGTGCCTGAAAGAGAACAGGAGCTCTTGCTTTATTGATTTACGATTCTTTCAAGACTTTAAAGGCATAGTCAGTGATTTTATGTGGCTTGTGTTAGGGATACCGGCTGCAGAGGTCCTAATCCAGGGAAATAATGGACGAGGTGGGGGCTAAGAACGCCACAAATGACTCACGCTTTTTATTTTAGCCTCAGGACATCTGGAAGGCCATTATCCCCTGTTGCCACATGAAAGTAAAGTCATCTAATCTAGCATTTTGTAGGTTGCTTGCTGATGTCAAAGCCCTTCTAAAGAGCATTGATATCAGTCATGGATTGTTTGTAAGCAATTCATCAGCTGCTGTAAATGTGGTATGTCATTAAACATATAACACTTTTACAACATAAAGATAATAACTCTTCTTAACCCACTAGTACTTAATTTTCCTGAGTTACTGTAAAAACAATATAATTTTTTGATACACAGACTCTGAACACCGAAAACAAACAGCTATTTCAGCTATTTCTCAAACAATAAGACTGAACACAGTGGTGATTTACCTTTCTGATGTATTTTGTTTTGTAATTAAATAAAATGGATGCTTTGCAGGTCAAAGGCATCTGCTAAAAAAAAAAATTCATACACAAACAAATGATATTTCCACTAAAATAGCTGACTGTGCCTTTAAAATTATTTGTTAAATAACTTCCTAGTTCCATTTTTTTGTTAAAGTAAAATATGAAGGACCTTACATGTTATAGATACACCCACTGGCAATAGATTTAAGGTCATAATCAAAACAATGTAAATACACATTAAAAAATGCATCAAATGCAAATATGAACTACTAGTACCAATACACTTATCCTATTCCAAATTCCTATTCCCCACACAATACCTCTCCTGTGATAGAAAACACATTGAACAAGGAATCTTGTTGTTCTGATTTAATGCAGTGACTCATGTAAACTGGCAATGAAAAGCCATCGGTCTTGATCTGTGTTGAGCAAAGCCAAACTGGAACAGACTCACAGCACATTACCGCACATTAGCCAGGCATGATGTGAAGGGCTGGAGCCCTAGGCGGCGTGCCTACTACAGCGGTGGGCACCAGGGCCTGATTGAGATCTTGATTAGACATCTGGAGGGACAGAGCACTGACTGAAGATGTCTGACTGAAGATGTCTGAGTCTGCACAACTGCTGGGCTGATGGCTCGGAAAGAAAATGGAGAGCGACAGAGATGTCCAAACAGCGCCACAAGCAATCGACGTAAAATGCTCTGCTGAGTGCGCCGAGCCTGTGGAACATTATGGCAGCGAGTTAGAGAAGGGTCCAAAGCAAATACGGCCTTGCACTGGGCCGCATAATGCACTATGTGCAATGCTGCTTCTGCACACATACCATTTCACAGTGTTAATGATGCTGTTTAAAGGGCTCGGGGTCTGAGAGGTGTGATGGCCAGTGACGGTAAAGCATATCCTGTGTGGAGAACAGTACAGCATGTCCATGTGAAGCCGAGGGAAACGGATTGAATATTCTTCCAAAGGAATGCAGACGGGCCTATAATGTCCTCCATCCTCCCTCTGCTAGCCTGCCTGTGGCATGCCATGAGAGGGTAATAGTATTCAGAGCCTCAATGTCTATAAGGTCCTCCGTATCACACTCTAATCCGCCAGTAGCCAAGAAAAATATTTCAAAGTCATGATCCTGTGGAAAATGTGCATGAACCTTTCAAGGTCTGTGTTGCTGGACTACTGTGGCTACTAAGACCTTGAAAATAAAATAAATAAAACAGTTAATAAATAACTGGTGACGAGCAGACATATGTGTCATATTCACAGGTATGTGATGTTATCACACACACACACAAACACTATAATTTTGCTCTCAAATGACATTCACCCAAAACGAGCATGCTGCCAAGCGATGAGAGACTATGATTAGGGTGCATTCAGTCAGCTAAAGTGCTGGCTAAGCCCAGCGGGTCATGGTTAAAATGCTGTTATTGTTTTGTTTCCCGCTGTGTTTGTATTGCTGCCTCTCTTTCACTCTCTCCCTCTCTCTCTCTCTCTCCATCACTCTCTCTCTCTTTCTCTGACTGAGCCATACATGTGGTGTGAGCTGTGGTGTGAGTGTGATTGCACTGTAGAAGTCCTCTGATCATAGGCCGGCTAACATTCCTGTGGCCACTATTTGACATTTCAAAGATTTTCATTTGGTTTGCGGACATGTGTGGGGTAGAAGAAAGAACCCCCCTGCCCTTCAAAAAGTCACACCCACACATTTGAAAGAAAGCTGATGGCAACACAACACTCTTTAGATACCCCACTCTCCCATGCAGCTGAGCTCGTATGGTTTATGTCAGCACAACATTCCCTGACATTAGCTTAGCAGCCTTAGTCACTACACAGTCTGGAGTGATTAGGGGATGGCAGACCTCCTCTCTGCAACAGTGAGCCTGACGAGTCCTGGGTCAAGTTTGAGAAGGTACAGTAGCTTCAGCAGCCACAGAGACGAATTGTGGTGCTAACATGTTTGTCAAAACGTTCTGTGAGGTTTCAACCAAACACCACCCTTACAGTATCAAATGGAAAAATAAATCAGTGGAAAAAGAAAGAGAATTGTTTTCTATCAATTATTTGTCATGTCATGTAGTTCCACTTCGATCCATAAATGCAAAAGTACCTTGTATTGTTTATTAGGTCTAATTTTTAGTTCCTAAGGATTGACTCCATAATTTACTCAGGTTATGAAATCATATCGCAATGTAGACAACTGTAGCTGTTAGAAACATGGTGGAAATGTCCCACGTCCCGTCTGTGATTTGGGTTGGAATATATTTCAGTATGGGTACGGGGATTCGATGGAAACTGAGACTTCCTGTTAACCTTGGTGGTCTCTTTGTAAGTGAAATCACAGATGGTGCTCTGAAAAATTTTCTGAAGCTTAATGTTCCCGTTATCATTTTGCTTGGCATTTTGGGTTACTCTGGCCTTAAATGTCCTTGTCCTGTCTTAATGGATTTTACAGCTATCAGTAGAAAACAGAATTGCAGTCCTAGTGACGAAATGTTTGCTTCTACAAATACCTTGATAGAACTGGTGTCGAACATCTGAAAATGGGAGTGCAATTATCAGCGAGGCTGGATTGGTTGTTGAATGTTTTCAAATGATCAATCAATAACATGCACATCTTGATGCAGCCTGAATACAGATACGTTTTGAGTTCAAAGTCTGTGTGAGAGAACTCAGTGCCAAAGCAGCTGGCAGACTGGTGAAAAACTGCAGAGCTTGTGTTTCACTGACCCATGCACAGAGTGTGGCAGAGGCAAGGCTACCACATTAAAGGCTCTTTTGCAGTGGAATGTGAGATCCCTCCAATTAAGGACACATTTGACTGACATGCTCTTGCGGGAGCAATGCCACAAATTCCAAAGGGTCAGCAGGGTCACGACCTCATGTCAGGCTTGGTTAGCGCCTTTTAACATACCTACAGTCACAGTAGCCGGAGAAGCTGACAGACTTGACAGACTGCTGCATTGTAGCAAGTGTGATTTGGTGGTCATAATCTGGCATATTTATGAATGACTTTGAAATGAAATTGTTTACATCTATTTAATCTTTCTTTGGCCTTCTCCATTCAAATTTAGCGGTCTTTCGGAATGGTTTATTTTAAAAATGATTAAATGTCTGAGTGGAAAAAAAGACGACCCTAGCTCTGGTTGTGCTCCAAGTTGCCATTCAAGTGTAGACCAAACGAGGAGCCTCCAAGGTTCCAATTATGGTTCATGGCATGGAACTGCTACCTTTGGGCTTTCCTAACAAGTGCTTCCCTGTTAAATAACGAATGACACTACATCATGAATCATTTGCGGCTGCAGCTCTGAACCAGTCTGCCCTTTGTAACCACACAGCCATCCAAACCTACAAGCACATTTATAGAGGTACCTTTACTTGATAGCCAAGCTACTGCAATAAGCTACTAACCCAGAGAGATTGTAGCCTGTGTTGTGGATTGTATTGGGTGGCTTTTTGGATTGCCTTTCTTTCCATTCCACACTTTTTACTTGTGTAACCATTAGTGAGTCCTGTACATGATGTGTCTTCAGGCAATGAATGTCCCCCTGTGTAATTCTTGTCCTGGTGTGCTAACCCAGTGGTGTACAGCGTAATGATGTCAGTCTGTGTACCACCCACATGGGGAGCTTGTGAACAGCATGAGGGACACTGTAATTTCTTGTGGTTTGACCTTAGTTGCACATGCATCAGTGCTATGTTTGTGTATCCATCTGTTGCTATGGCAAAAAACACTTACTGTAGCCAACATGAAGACACAACTTCAGATTGTTACACATGCACCATTATAGGTTGGATGAGTTTGATTATTACTGTAGTGCAGTTTGATTACATATGCAGTAGGCTAATAGGCTATTATTAATTTTAAAAAAGCGTTTTTTGCTGTTTGTCTGTCTGTCTTTTCCTCTATTGCTCCTACATACAGTCTGATGGAACTTGTTTAGAGAATACAGCTTAGGCCTAAGAGAGGAGTCATTACCTTTTAAAACTGCTTATTTATTCTGGTTCATGAATAGACATTCACCATTGCTATGGTTGTGTGATACAGCATTTGACCATGGCTTTCATCTCAAGTCTCTCTCTTGCTTTAGTGATACAAATGTCTTCTTAAAGCAACACACCCATGTTACACATTGAACTATGTTCTTCCCTTTAAAGCAATTCACCATATTATACTGAACTATGTTTATCCCTTAACAGACGAGTTGATACACACCCCTCTCCCTCAGTGTGTGCACTCAACCACTCTGGCATGTGGCAGGCATTTAGTTTAGTTCAGGTCTTTTATTGGTATCTAAACAGGGATGAAACACATCCACATCTTTCCTATTTGCATACAGTTACTTGAGTAGTTAGCCAACTAATAGTGACACAAAATGTGGAGATTTTCTTAGTGGGTATGAAGTATAACTATAATGTATGGTGGAAAAACACTTGGGAGCCCTTCACCGGCAAACTACTCAAGTAAATGTAAATAGGAAAGGTGTGGATGTGTTTGGTCGCTTCTAACTTCATCCTTGTTTGGATCTCAATGAAAGAACTAGACAAAACTAAATGCGCTGCACGCCCGAGCGATTGAGTGCATGCACTGAGATGAGACCTATATATCAACTCGTCTAAGTTAAGGGAAGAACATAATTCACAGTTCAATATTGAACAACAGCGGCATGTTCCTTTAAGGCAGACAGGTGAAGACATTAATATAATGTTCTTTATGTTTACTAATACACTAAACACACTGAACAGACTTTCCGGCGGATATAACAGGGCCTCTCATTTATTCTGCAGGGCTTTAGGCAATCAACACTTTGTTATGTTTGCTTCAATATCTGAATTCCGTGCCAATGTAACTCTGATGACACTACAGGCAATTTGCTGTGCATTAAAAAGGGGGGGAGGGGGGATACAAAATGTACAGACCTCATGTATTTCCAAGTAAGAGCACTAAAATCAAATCATTAAATAGCAAGGTATGTTTTTTTAGTTGCCTAACTAAATGCAAGCTCGTAAATGCTAGCTGGCTGTCCATCCAAGTAAACACTGCCTGTCCTAATTCTAACTATGTGATTTAACGGTTGAGCAGTTTCAGTAGGGAAGACAAAGTGGCAAATTCTTCCTTGACTCTGCAGTAGTGGCTCAGACTAAGTGCGATCAGCCATATGCAAGCATTTATCCAAAAGGGCATCTTCAAGTGTCTGGCAACAATGTTGCTGGCCTGGGAAAAACTGCAGGAAATAATTTGGACTGTTTTATACAAGCGCTTGACGGCCTCAAAACCAGAGAATGCATGGCTTTCTGTTCCATGTAATACCATATAATCTCCTCATAGTTTAAGAACAATGTGCAAAGTTAATCAGCTACATCGCCCACAACAGACTGCCTTAATCAGTTGAAATATTTATTTATTTGTTTATTTACTCTGCTCTTCTATTGTTACACTGTTAAAACAACGTGCTCCCTATAGGTTGGATTTCTGTACCTCTGTCTAGCATCTCACAAACACACATGACTCTCTTTCGCAAACTTATTTCCTTATTCTTTCTAGCTCTCATCTTGCTAGCAATCGCTTGTGCTTTACTTCTTCACAGACTGTATAAATTTTGCACACTTTGTACACTGTACTGTGAAATGAATTCTCCATTAAATATGAGGAAGCCATATTTGATGCCTTTTCTCTCAGTGCTCCAAACCAGTCTGTGTTTTCAAGAGAACTTCATGATAAAAAAAGCAGCAAACAGGTGGCTTTGTTTTGATATGTGCTTCCAGACATTTCTGTTGCATTATTACACAGTGAGAGTCTGCTGTTTCATGTGAAGAAAGCACAGAGGGCTCTGAGCAGTCACTTCTGGTTGGCAGTGCTCATGCTGTGAGCATCATCAAAGGAGATTCCACAGCTTGAGACACTCTGCTGGTGAGTGAGACGCAGGTCCACTTAAAGCTAAACATCATGACCTGTATTTACTTTTCATAAGTAGGCCTATAGGCTTGCTTAGATGCTTTATTGTAAGGGCCTGGGTGATATGTTTCACATGTGTTCTTCTTACACACCTCCCTCTTGGCATATGTCTCCTCATGGACCACACTTCAAGAGTCTGTGATAGGTATTTGTGAGGAATTTCTGCATGGCGATTCATGCACAGTAAATGTGTTGGCTTGCAATCAGTGTCACTAAACAGCTTATTTAGACACTGGACATGCTTTTAGGAACTTTTCATAGTGCTTTTTATGCTTATACTTTTCATAGACTGGCAAAACTATATATAGTAGTTGCAAATTCTTTGTGTTACTTGGAACTATAGGCTATATACATTTAAATTATTTCATGTATTTCCCAATAAAATAGTTGAATGGTTTTTGGTGGTGAGGAAAAGTTATTCTGTGCCATTTGTGTGTGCTTTTGAAGCACACACACAAAAAAAGAAGTGTCTCAACCAGACCGTGAGGGGGCGGTAGAGAATCCAGCTTCTTTGTCCTGATCTCCAGAACAAGAGGACAAACATGGCGGCTTACAAGGTTGCCTGTTCTGGGTTCAGACTATTACAGACATCACTGAATTTATCAAAGCAGGTAAAGGACTGCTAAATCTTTCATGTTGTTGTACTAGTTTCTACTAAGCTTTTACTAATAGATGATAAATTATTCCAGTGCGGCCTTGCAATCAGAGGTATTCCAACGTCTCCTTGCAATCAGAGGTTGCACAGGCAGCTAACGACGTCGCTAGCATAATACAAATTTACGCAAGGTTTATTATTCATGAAGTGTAAGATAACGTATTAATTAATAGGGAATTATTAGTCTGTCGTATTTTTTCTGTGCAGTTTAAGGTCGTTCATTTCTGTTAAGTTTAATTTCGTGCACGGTGTTGAGTGAGCTCCAAAACTAACTTTAACTAACTATACTGTACAACGTTAACGTTACCTAACATATACTTTACCTATTTCTTGTCTTGTGATGATTCTTGTGATATGGAGTTCTTAATGTTTTTACTTAATGGTAGAAGGCTTTAAGTCAAAGTTAAGTCATTGGTCGTCCTTCGGCAGGTTCAGCAACGAATGGCGAAGACTTTATGAACCTAACGTTATTTTCTAAAGCCTAACGTTAATTTATGATCACTGGATAAGATTGTCTGTATGGATTATCATGGTCCTGAAGTTCCATCACAATAAATGGACTTGATACAAGATCACATGTAATTTGAGTCATTAGGCATGTTTAAAATGACTGACTGCCTTTTAAGCCCCATGTACATTATTGTGTTTTCAGTTCAACCTGTATGTCTGTATTTGTCTCATTCATCCAGGTCATAGTAGGCAACTGAATTTCTTTTGGAGCTTAAAGACGTTTTACTTTCTATCCAGAAAGCTTCATTAGTTCTAACTGAAGATGGGAATATCAGGAGTTCTCTTGGCACCCTTCATCCTGTGACTAAATGTTCACATGAATCACCCGTATACATAATTAGCATAGTCAATGTGCGACATTACGGTTGGTCATCCAATCACAGTGTCTGGCTGATGTTGGGCAACTATGATAAGTCTAGGTGTTACCAGTTTCACAATATTCCACAGTGTTAACTGCACATCTAAGCAATCTGTGATTACAGTATAAGTACTGTTTTATGGATGCCTTGGTGCAGTGGAAACCCCGAGCGGTATGTTGACGGATTGATAACATTCCTACCGTATGTAGCGGATGCCAGCTAGCCTAGCTGTGCAAGTACAACGTTAGTAAAGCTTCCCTCCCGACACTTCAAAGAGCGTCCTAGTCAGTTGACTCGGAGCCTGGGCTTTTCGGTCGATTGGTTAGGGCCTTTGTCTCCAGATCTGTGGTTGCCATGTTCAGGGTTCCCACAGGTCCTTGAAAGTTTGTGATTTTGAAAAAAATAAGTTCAAGGCCCTGGAAAGTTTTTGAAAATAGAAGGGCTGTGCAATTAATCGAAAAGTAATCGTAATCAACATTCAGAACCTATAATCGATCACATTTTCCCAGGTCAATTATTTCAATTACTTTCCCGTTTTAAAAACACTACTGCATGTGGAGTCACGTGATACCGCTCCGTTTCGTTATTCTGCAGAGCAGCTTGTACCAAAGACAAAACTTGTCAGTGAGCTATGATAATTAAATTAATTATAGGTTTTGTTTGCCTTTATCAGTTTTATCTGTCTTAATCTGTTTTGAGGAGAAATCACTGTTCTGTTCAATAAATGCAACAGATTTCCAAAGTCAATGAGTAATCAAAATAATCGTGATTATGATTTTTTCCATAATCAAGCAGCCCTAGAAAATAGTCATAAAAAGACATTGTCCTTGAAAGTCCTTGGATATTTTTGGTGGTTTGGCAGTTTTGTAGCCCTTTTACATGTGTCATTATTTTGCGGCCACTTTCTACCACAGCCCGCTTTTTTGTTTTTTTGATGGTTATGCTTGTGTCATTCAATGCCAGAAGGAGTAACTTCAAATCAAGCAAACTTGTAACAGGTTGAGAGATGGGGTTAGGACTTAGATTTTTTTTATTTGGGGGTATTATATGGATGGTACCTTCATATCTTAGTTCATAGACATTTGAAATGAGCGGGGAAAAAAAAAACTTAGTTCCAACCTCTATAACTCTGTGTCCATATGTCACAGAAACATACATATTCTTCTAGAAGGGTGTCACCTTTACAATGGTATGAGGCACATCCCTGAGTCTAAAACTATGTAGGAACTGTCAAGCTTTCAATTTGGGTATGCCGTTGTTTTGAAAAAAAAGGAAAAATAGGGGTGTGCCTTATGAGGTTAAGAGATCAAGATAAAATTTGACTACAGTGAGTGCAAAAATAAGTGACACTAAATAATGCATACTCAATACTGAAGACCTTTAAGTCTTCTTCAGATAAAAGTGAACTATCTATAAGAATGCAGGAGCCAGTTAGTTTAGCCTACCTCTTTTTAAAGGCGCTCTAAGCGATGCTGTTTCACGTCACTTCTTGTTGACGTTCGAAGTATTGTCAAACAAAACGGTGGATAGCTCCAGAGAGGGTTCAAGTTATAAGTTATAGCTCACTCCTCCCCCTCCCTCCCATGCCTCCCGAAAGGCTCATGAACCTTGTTGTTTATTGGCTGGAACACTGTTATGTTTCGTTTTCGTTTGTTATGCTAGGTTTGCCCACTGTGTTTTGTTGCCGTTTGTGGAGCCTGGGCTGTCTACAGAGACCGCGTTTTTTTACAGTGTGTTCAGGGGACAGGCAGCTAGCAGATTGTGAGGAGATGTTTGCTGTATGTAACAACACATGTTTTAGTCCTAAAAACGTGTCACATCGCTTAGAGCACCTTTAAGTAAGCTGTAACCTTTTTAAATGCACTCAAATGCAGGAAAGGACATCTACTTTCCTCAAAATTTTCTGGGGAGGGGCAGATCACAGACCCCACCATACAAATATTTCTGTAAAATGATTTAGAACTAAATGCATGACACAGCATGCATTGTGGATATGAATATGCTATAAATATGATTAATTGTTAATGCTGCCATTATAGAGCATTTCTGTTCCCCAAAAAGTGGGAACCAACTTTTAAGGCCCCTAGTAGGCAGATAAAATGACTACAAGGGGAACTAAGAATTGATCAGATAAAACATGTATTTCATGTCACTGGTTTGTTGTTTTGAATAAGTGAAGTCACTTGCTTAGTATACTTACCATTGTTTGCCTGTTTTGTCACCAATCTGCAGGCCATCAGATCGCCGTGGGGTGTACTGGAACAGGTCAGGGGCTACTATGTTGATTGGCGGATGCTTCGTGATGTGAAGAGGAGACAGATGGCCTTTGAATATGCCGACACAAGACTTCGAATAAATGCACTTAGAAAGAACACAATTCTGCCTAAGGAACTTCAGGTATGTATTGTAAAATTCAAATTAATTTTTGAACCTTTTTTAAATAAAGGATGCCAACAAACAGCCACACAAGACATTGTTAACACAGGTAGCTAATCTGTGAATTTTGTTTAACAGTAGGCCTAACCACTGTTTACGTAGATTAACTGTTTTTATTACCACTTTTTTTGTTTACCAGGAAGTTGCAGATAAAGAAATTGCTGCTCTACCCAGGGATAGCTGTCCAGTGCGCATCCGTAACCGATGTGTGTTGACATCAAGGCCCCGTGGTGTGAAGCGCAGATGGCGCGTCAGTCGCATTGTGTTCCGGGATCTGGCTGATCACAACAAGATGTCAGGGATCCAGCGAGCAATGTGGTGAGAAGATCTCTACAGACTCAAGGCCCACCCTAGTTTTGGCCAGCCAGCAGTAAATCTCTGATTACATGAAGCACTGCGGGATTTGCCTCTATTCTGAAGTGACCACAAATTTGTTCCACATATTTGATAATGATCTGTTTGTAAACCGTTGTGGTGTCATGGTGATTGATGTACATAGATATTGTTCTCTATGGATAAATAAAGCAATGTATAATGCAATGCAACCTGTTTATGTCTTTAGTCTTGGATACATTTGCACCATTGAGATCAGTCATAACTGACGCTCAAAAAGTGATTTGAACAGGTTAACTATAAATATTTAATGTGATGATGACCAGGGAGCAAGGCGGCACAAAAAAAATAAAGAGTTAAAATCATATCACGCAGTAATTCATTCAAAAAAGCTAAAATCTCTAGTGTTCATTACCTGTTTAGGTAAATATTTAATTCCACGTTGCTATGGAAGATGCAATTATTTCATTAATGTATTATGCCGCATCCTGGAAAATAACGTCTGCTCCAAAGGTGCAGGTGAACCGGAATGCAGTAGCCTATGTCGATCCAAATGGCTGCGTGTCGAAACGCATCACACCCTCACAAAACCTCCTAAAGCACACAGCCACGAGCAAGCTAGAGGTCGAAGCTCAGATTTAAATTCAACACGTTACTTAACTAAATAATGCACTGGAGAAATTAGAAAGTAATTTGACAAAGTGATAGAAGGTACAAGCGGCTAGTCAGTCGGGTATGACTTCGCGTTCTCCAATGCACATGGCTGGCTGATATGAAAATCTCGCACATGTGCGTTCACATTTTTGGTGCTGGTCAAGTTGCCCACATAACCGGATCTTATAATTATGGCACATGATGCGATGAGTTTTTGCCCAAAGGATATACTTGCAGTGTAATAAAGATAGGTTGTTGTTATAATAGTCAAGTAAATGTACAAGTCTACATGAGTGGTGGGGAGGCTTTTATTTTGATATGTGCTCACGGAAGTAGTACTCGAACCTTTCTAGAAAACCGTGTGTTGCGCGAAAAGAAAGCGCAAGTGACAAGTGCTTGAAGTCAGAAGTCATCATCGAAACACCAATTTGTACCTATTTTGCAATTCTGTTTATTGCCGAAGCCATCGTTTTTAGCACAGCCTTGGGAATTGCATCATGGACGTAGACACACAGGCAAGATTTGATCTCAGTTTGATTTTACTTTTAAAACTACAGGTTAACATTAACGTTTGGAAGCTAACCGGCTAGCTAGCTACCCGTACTTGTATTTACTTGACTATTATTATAACAACAACAACATATCTTTATTACATTTGTGAGTATATCCTTTGGGCAAAAACTCACATGTGGAACTGCAGTTAACCTATCCAGATTGTAAAATTAGCGTTACTGTGCAAGCGGTTGTGCCAAAAGGAAAAGTAGACGTTTTGTCAAATGCACGAAGTCAAACCGGACCCGAACCCCAAGCCATTGATGCGGTTTGGTTATCTTTCCCTTTTAGCATGTTTGTATTCACACCAGGTAACGTTATGTCTGCGGCACGGTTGACGTTACGTCCGGTGTGTATCATCTCGGCTTCATACATGCCTGTAATGCCCATTTCCCTGTTCATCCGTTTCCCACACCGTGTTTTTCTATTTAGCTGTCTTATTTTTACCACGCACACGATTAGAGAATGTAACTGCACGTAGTAATTTCGTTAGAAAAAAAAAAAAACACTAACGGACAAGAATCGTGTACGGTCCGCGAACGTACAGATGTTGGTATGAATGGGGTCGCCGGTTGATATAAAAAAAATATGGAATGTCATAACTTTACATAAACAATTTTTATTTGTGAATAGTGATGTTTACATGGTTGCTAAATATGGAAAAAAAGCAGTGACATATAAGTGGATGCAGTGATGTAGTGGCTGCATATTTTATCTGACAGAATAAATCTTTAGTCAGTTAATTTACTGCAACAAAGTTTTCGGGAGGCTGACTCGATATGTTCAAACCATACTCTCTAAATGCACGCCAGCGACAGCGACGTTTTAGGTGAATGTATGCTTTATAGTGAGTTAGACGATTAATTGGCTAATTATGATTAGAGAGAGTGTATAATACTTTTAAAAAAAATGTGTGACTGTAGAGGGAGCTCTGGAGGCAAAAACAAATTGTCTTGCCTATATGCCTTTACTGTAATTATTATGTAGGCATCATTTTTCATGTTTACTGTGTGATTATTTTTTTTCTTTCTGAAAATTGTAGTCTACTTGTTCTTTTACTCTTTACATTTTTATGTTAAACATTTATGTTTAATAGATGTTACTTTTAGGGCTGGACAATTAATCGCATTTGCAATATAATCGCAATTTTGAAAAGCGCAATTTCGAAATCGCAGAGGCACGCAATTTTTTTGGTTTTGTAACTGCATAGACTTAATGCATAGACTTGTTTGTTAGCTACACTCTGCACTAGGTTAAACAAGGATTGGGGTTAAACAAGGAAGATATTCTCTTAAATGAATATATGCTGATTAATTTTTTATTTTTAATTAGACATTGTGTATAAATATGCATATTAATGGAACATATTTGGTGCTTGTGCTTTTTATTGTGAGAAATCGCAATAAAATCGCAATCGCAATATTGGTTGAAAAAAATCGCAATTTAGATTTTTGCCAAAATCGTACAGCCCTAGCTACTTTACGTACTTAAGTACAGTAAATATTAGACCCTTTTAGACGTAAGTAACAAGCTAGTGAATGACTTGAACGTACCTGTACTTTTTTTATATAACACTGTTGTTAACAACTAAGAACAATTCTTACCTTAGATCAGAGAGCTTGAGAGCGACTTGAAAGAAGTCTTGCGCCTGGCAGAGACCTCTGAAAGAAAGCGGGTCCAGACAGTGCTTAAACAGGAGCAAGTGAAGATTGAAAAAGAGCTCTCCCAAAAACGGCAGCTGAAAGAAAAGGAGGCTAAACGAGATTCTGGAGATGTCTCTATAGACGCAGCTTTGAAGGGATACACTGTGAAAATAAATAATTACGGTAATACATCCTTCGGAAAAATAAAATCTATTTTCAGAATAATATGTCTAATCATACATTGATATACTTTAGTGCTAATCTTACTTTCACTTATTGCTTTTAAAGGGTGGGACCAGTCAGAAAAGTTTGTGAAGATTTACATAACGCTAAAAGGAGTACATAAAATTCCTGCAGAAAATGTTAAAGTCACCTTCACAGAGTCGTAAGGATTTATTTCTGATTTTATGCCACTTCTTTAATAATAATCTGTCTATGTTCTGAACCATGGGAGGAGGTTATTTTGTACTAAACTGTATCCTACCAGATTGGACATCACAGGGGTTCAGCAGCTACTTGCATACAACATAAGACATGTAAATTTACCCAAAAGACACAGTAGATGACATAGTGCTTATCGAGGTTGCAGACATACCTTTCCTTTTAGAAATGAATTTGACATTGCACTGGCAGTTGAAAAAAAACAGATAAACCTTTGTGCCAAGAAGTGTATTTGTAATTTCTATGGTGCCGATAGCAACTAATACATTTGGACCCATGTAAGTAGCATTAGAAGTGTTCTGATTTGATGTTGGTTTGACACACTACCCACCTGCTGGCCTATGTCCATTTTGTGATGCTTGTCTGGTTAAGGGCCTCAAGCCACTGCTAGTTTCATGAAGTCATTATCTTAAAAGCATAATATCTTTTCAGATCGTTTGTTCTTCTTGTGATGGACCTTGATGGGAAAAACCATCAAATGACCATCAACAACCTTTTATCTTCAATTGCTGTCCAGGAAAGCAGTCAAAAGGTTTGTTATTTTAATCTGTCTTGAATGTTAGTTTGTATTCAGTTTGTTAACACCTTACTGAGAACATTGTATCTATGTAAGAGCCATATGTTTTGCTCAAGGCAAGTTTATTTATATAGCGCATTTCATGCACAAAGTAGGATGTTCAATGTGCTTTACAAAGATAAAGATAAAAACATAGTGGATAAAATTAAGTAAGAAAACAAACAAATAAGATTAAAGGACAGAATAAAAAGAATAAAAAATTAACAAATCAGTAAATAATAATTAATCGGTTTTTAACGCTTTGAGCCTCTTTCACAGGTTGTCTAAAATGCAATAAAGAGATTGACACCGAAATTTTGGCAATTGCTCCTGTCTTGGCTATTTGGGAAGTGTAGAATCATCTCTGCCTGCTTCAAAATGGCTAGTAATGGGCTGAGTCTGTCAGTCTTTAAAACATTTGTTTTAAAAAAAAAAGTGTTTCAAAGTGTTAAAAACCGAATCATACCTTTAAGTGATCTGCAATGCCTGAGTAAAAAAGCTTCCTGCCTTTAAACTAGTTATGTTCATTTGTGACGTTGCCTCAGAGGAGTGCCAGTTCTCATAGTCCCAGATCCAGTTCTTGTCAGAGTTACAACTGTACTCAACCAACATGCAAATGACTTTCTGACCATTTTGTCATCAGGCGTTTTTTCTTGACTTTTGACCCTTAGTTTATGGGGGAAAAAAGAGAACATTGCAGAGGATACACTAGTACACAGCTGCAGATTGTGCAGAGAAAGTTTGCACATTTAAAAGGGTTTCATAGGTCTTCAGAAGACAGTCTAAAGTCAACCACTAATATTGATGGAAAGCATCTAAAGACACTGGTGTAGACATGCTTCCAAATTACTTTTTTGTCAAGACTGCAAATCTTGCATCAAACACTAGAGGGTGCAATCTAACATACTGTATGGCTTATTTTAAGAAACCACAGTGGATGAAATTTTATTTATTGTATTGTGTGTACTGCAAACTGGATAGAGAATAGTGCAAAAAGTGCAATTGAATCCAGGCAAAAATAGTTTTAATGTACAATCATTTGCAAAATTAAGACAACATTTGAGTTGTGACAGTGTGACAGGCCCTGTGAAATACTACAGCTACTACTAAAACTAATTATAATAACATCCAAGTCAAGGATTAAAGAGGCTTTTATTACAAATCATCCTATTTTTTTAGTCATTAATTCAAATCAATGATGGTATGAGGGTGCAGTAGAATGAGACAAGTGACAAAAATTAAATAAAAAGCTAACTAGAGAATTTCATCTCGTCATATAATCAAGACTAAAATGTAATTTGATGTTTAAATCCATTTCTTTTGAAGTTACAATTATTATAAACTTACAATTAAGAATAAGAAGTTGATTTCCTGTTTGCATTGCAAGGATCTACCTGCACCACACTGATTGCCATTAGAATTAACCTTTATTTTTTCATATTACTGTCTAATCTAAATAAATAACTACAATGCTACCAATCTGACCAGTTCATGAGTGTCTCATCTAACCATTTTCAAAATAACCATGATGGAATTGTAATATTTTTCCACAGCACAACACCTCAGCGACTTCTTCATGTATCATGAACAATAGATCTCGCAATAAAAACAGCATTCAGACGTGTGGCTTTTAAAGGGGATTATTCAATCAGACACATTCACCTGATTGCATTCATCTCTTGATTTGTGCTGTTTCTAGGTGAAAACAGACATGGTCATTATCATGTGTAAGAAGACGTCAGCAAAGAAATGGGATTTTCTTACACAGGTGGAAAAGAAGTCAAAAGACAAAGAGTGAGTCACTCCTCAACAAGTTACCAGAGTTTTGTTTTGAGTTCATTCTTGTGACAAACAAACAAGGTAAACCATGTAGAACTATAATCTATGTACATTTTTTATTTATTTAATCATGGGCTAAAACATGCTGTCATTCTTAAGAAGAATGTATAATGTTATAAGCATTCAGTTGCATAAAGTATTAGATTTTTTTTTATTCCCAATTCCCACCCCCAGTCAAAGCAGCAGTCATCATCACTAATGTTAACCTGTATCCCATAGAAAAGCCAACATTGATGAGAATGCTGATCCAGGCGAGGGTCTCATGACCATGTTAAAGAAGATGTACACAGAAGGGGACGATGAAATGAAGCGCACTATCAACAAGGCCTGGTCAGAATCCCAGGAGAAGAAGACCAAAGGAGATGAGATGGACATTTGAGTGTGCCTGGATCTCATAGTGTCCACTTAAGTCCATTCATTCCCACCCTGACTCCCATTCAGATCCACACAGTCAGGGATGTCATTCCACCAAACTCCTCATTCCATTCAAGATTGCAGCATTGTATTGCAGCATTGTTTTTGTCAGGTTTTATTTTGTTTGTTTGTCAGAATCATTAATTCACTTTGTTATAGTGTTGTCTTCATTTTCATATATTTCCAGTAAAGTTTGGTCATGAGGTTGAGGTTTGTATCATGGGTTCACCTTAATGATGATGGTCATGGACTTAACATGACGACAGTTTCAAATTGAAATTGATGTTATGAATAAAAAGGCTTGAATGTGTCCCAGCTTAGTGTCTGAATTTGTGTTTGCATTAGGATGGGCAAAGGGCAACCTGAATCATGGGCAATACTCAAAATAAAACGAACTAACTTGAATGGGTAAGGCCAGACAGTTTAATAGGTTGCACAAGATGCTCCAAAAGTGACACTTGAATGTGAAATCTTGTCACCAGGGGGCGCTGCACCCTTTGATCAAGTTGAGGCAAATTAAGTATGTTATTTGCCATAGTCAGGGAGGGCAATTTGGATTAGAATTAGGTTTGGATTAAGGTGGTGTGCACATCCAAAAAACTGTAGAATAGGTGCTAGACAATTAAAGTAGACAGTGAAAGGGAGACGATCTGCACGCTGTTACAGCTCCACAGTGTATTTTTTTTATATATCTCTAAAAATAGGCATTTTCACTGGATCATCGGGCAAGTGAACATAGAACGTGATTTTTATCTTATGAACAAATTAAGCAGTTGTCTCAAGATGTAAAATTGATCACACTATTTATAAAAAAATGTCATGGATAAAACATGGTCAGTCAAAAATGCAAGACACTTTTTGACTTTATTAACACAGTTACAATAGGCCCACATAGGGAACATGAACGTTTTTTACAAGACAAATTTCAGTGGTATAGACCTTATAAATTAGTCAAGTCCCCACTGACTGGTTACTCTGTTGTCTTCAATAATATCAAATTCAGTCATTGATAAAGCGGCTGAAGCCGCAGGCCAACTCTGATAGGGTGAAATCTCAACTTCATTCAGATTTTCTGTCTTGAGTTCTTGTTTGACTGAAAGCACTTTCAACAAACCACGTTCAGGTTTTCTGAACGAAGCCCCGCCCGGCGACATGACGTCACCAACAGTTTATATACTTGAGGAATTCCCTGTCTGGACATGTTTAGAGATACCTAGAGTGGAGCTGCGACTGTGTGAAGGGGATATAAGGAGTACTTGTGAAGAGAAGAAGTTCCTTGCCTGCTGGACACTTGGAACTGTGAATGGATTCTGCTCGTTTCACTACAACACAGCGTTTGTCGTGTCAAATGATGAATCCGGATTTATTCAAACCATCTGAGCAGACGCACACTACTCAACCACCACCCAGACCGAACCGGAGTAAATCTGATGCGACGACGAAGCAAGAGGTGGTGGTTGACGTAGAGGGAAAGAGGTGCTATTACAAAGGAAAGATTCTGGGAAAGGTAGCATATACTACTAACATTACTTCATTTTATTTTTATGACGTCATATGATGTCATTTTTATTGTTTTTAATGTATGCTATTTAAGAAACCATCTGTTATTGCTTAAGGGGGAATGTAGCTCTAAGATTAAAATGAACCATGGTTGAAGGTGTGCCACGCAGAATTTGTTACCAGGTGTCTGCTAATGACCTCGTGGAGGATATGACTAACCCAAGTTAGACGATGTCTCTCCCAATGATTACTTAAGAGGAATTTGGCTGTTCCTTATCCATATCATGTGTACTCAAATTGGTTGATTTCGGCATTCTCCAAATTGCCGCAAGAGAATCTAACATCCATGTAGGCAACTAAAGTGCAGTGTTTATAAATGCCATTTAAATCCATCTGTAATAGCCTACTGATTCGCCTTAAGATGTAAGCAAAAATGTCTTGAAACGCCGTAGCCTAACGTTAGTCGTTCTGTGTAACATCCTACTGCAATATTTCGTCAGCAGTAACGGTAACGATTGTGCAAATTGTTGTGATCAAAGGGTTATCGACAGATATTCTGCAGAAACAGTTTTTTTAGTATACAGTCAACCGCGGGTAATGATATGTAAGGACAGCTGCTTCATGTAAAAATAATACGTCATATGAAATTGGTTTGCTTTCAAGATCAAATTGCAACCAGTAACCCAAGTTACACATTATAGCCTACTGTTTTCCATGGGCGAATTGTTTCATGGATTCTTTTTGGTTTTGTTTAAAGGGTGGTTTTGCACGATGTTACGAAATGTCAGACGTGGCTTCGGGGAAAACATATGCTGTGAAGGTGATTCCACAAAGCAGAGTGTCAAAACCTCATCAGAGAGAAAAGGTAACATTAAACCAAAACCTGTGGCGCTGGCATTTTTTGCTAAAAACTATGTAAAAATGGTAAATTGACGTGCTAATGATTGGTTTCCTCTGCCCAGATCATAAATGAAATCGAACTCCACAAGACCTTACAACACAAGCATGTGGTGAAATTCTCTCATCATTTTGAAGATGAAGAAAACATTTACATCTTTTTGGAGCTATGCAGTAGGAAGGTATGTAACCATCCTTAGGGCAGTGTGCCATATTCATTACCTGGTGGGTAAAAATATATCAGATCCCTTACACATTTCCCTGTAATGCCTCTGCAGTCCCTGGCTCATATATGGAAGGCGAGGCATACTTTGACCGATCCTGAGGTCCGCTATTACCTAAGGCAAATCATTTCTGGTCTGAAATACCTGCACAACAAGGGCATCCTTCACAGAGATCTCAAATTGGGTAGGTTCACCATGCATATGCATGTGTTTCTGTTTGGATGTGTTCACTTAATTGTACCTTTTGAAATGGCTGGAACTAACACCAGTGGCTCTTCTACCGAAGGTAATTTCTTTGTAAGTGAGAGTATGGAATTGAGACTGGGAGACTTTGGACTGGCAGCCAAACTTGAGACTGTTGAGCAGAGGAAAAAGTGAGTGTCCTGATTGATGATGATGATGATGATGATTATTTATTATTATTATTATTATTATTGTTATTATTATTGGCTTGGCATGCAGTTCTTATAATCATTTTTCATTTCTATTGTGAATGATTTCAGGACAATCTGTGGAACTCCCAATTATCTTGCTCCAGAGGTTCTTAATAGACAGGGACACGGAACTGAGTCAGATGTCTGGTCTCTGGGCTGTGTCGTGTAAGTAAGCAATGCAAGTGTTTATCACTTTGTGTGATGACTGATGGCTGAGGCTGGTGCTGTTTATACTGCAGTGGCATTAATTCCTTGCTCCTCCTTGAACAGATACACATTGTTGTGTGGGAACCCACCATTTGAAACGTTGGACTTGAAGGAGACATACAAGTGCATAAAGGAAGTGCGGTACACGTTGCCTCCAACACTCTCGTCTTCAGCTCAGAAGCTCATCTCCGCCATCTTGCAGAAAAACCCTGCCGACCGCCTGACTCTGGACCAGATTCTGACCCACGAGTACTTCACCAAGGTGATTGTTTTAGGCCACTTGTTTTGGGCCTCATTTGGGACTACTCTGTCGCCTGTGTTTTTGAAAGCACTGTGACACGGTTTCAGTGGTGCAGTGTTCTCTGTGTGTGTGACGGTGACTTCCCATATTGTTGACATTGTCTTTCTTGTGTGTCTCTTTACATTTTCTTGTCTAGGGCTTCACCCCAGATAAATTGCCACCCAGCAGCTGTGTCATGGTGCCTGAACTTAACCCTCCCAGCCCTGCCAAGAAATTCTTCACCAAAATGGCCAAGAGCCTCTTTGGCAAAAAGAAATCCAAAGGTATGCACTTGTTGTTGCCACTGTTTAGCAAGTGCCGTTCCAAATGGAGTACAGGCCGTCTTGTGTGGCTTCTTGGTTCCCCCTGTACCGTCTCTGTGTCTGTCTGACTGACTGCCGTTGTTGACCTGCAGTTGAGAAGACTCCAGCCGAGGAGAAGGATGACATCTCGAAACTGGTCTCGGGCATTGTCAAATGCTCAATCAGCCGGCAAATTAGCGTCAAGACTGGAGCAAATGAGGTATTTATAATCAATTATTATCTGTACTTCATTGAATGGGATTATGCAAAGCATGAAGCTAAACAAAGGTTAAGGATAATGTACACTTTGTATACCTCATTTTAATTATTTTACAAAAGTGTCAAGATTTAGAATAAGTGCAGATTTAGAATAAGTGAAGTATAGTTACATTTTGCCATCATGAGAATTATGAGAATTATTTACGGCCTTTTGAGACCTTATTTTTGAAGCATTCTAGGCACTTTAGTTTGAACACACTCGGCCATTAAGGCGATTGCATGACCAGCCAAGATGTCTCTGGGAGTGCTCGGGATGAATAATGGAGCAAGGGAGATGGCTGCAATTGTGCAGAGAAGTCTTAGAATAGCATTGCGCTGCACAAATTCAATTTTTAGTCAAGTGATGTATGGAGACAGTGCAGTTAATGCTTCAGCCCACACAAGATGTCAGGTTCACAGCACAGTCGGGCACAAATTCGATTTTTAGTCAAGTGATGTATGGAGACAGCGCAGTTAATGCTTCAGCCCACACAAGATGTCAGGTTCACGGCACAGTCGGGCACAGAGCTCAGAACACACTCGTCCAGAGCGTAAACCTAAAGTCTGACTTTGTCAAGTCTTTTAGGACTTGATGAATGACCAATACTAGGGGTGGTTTGGGGGGGGGGGGGGGGGGAATGAGCCCAAGTCTGATCCTGGCCTTTGCTTGACTTGTTCCTCCTTTTCCTGACTGCCTTCCAGGCCACATCTCCGACGGGTCCTCTGGCCAGCTCGGGTCCAGTGGACACCCCAGCCGAAGAGGAGTCCAGGAAGTCCACGTCCCAATCCATCAAGGGCACTGTGGCTAGCAGCAATGATGGTAAGATGGCGCCGCTAGCTGTTGATACTTAAATTGCCTATTCCACAAAACTCGCATAGTGTTTGGTAATAATATGCTACTGCATGGGCCACATCTCCTGAGTATTAATATTGTAACATTTTGCAACTCATTTTAAAGGTTGGGTGAACCGTAGAGTGACTCAGCAATTTTAGAAATGTTTCATGTTACAGTTAATGGCTTTCATTGTGCTGCCGTTGCATCGGCCTGTTGAAAGAAAGCCTTTAGCAGTGTCATCATTATTGATGCGTTGTCATGGCAAATGTGCGCGTTTGACTGGCATGCATTGTTTGGATTCCTTGCGTTTGTGTAAGTTGTGGCTCAATGAGGCTTTGTTTTTCCCCCATGGTAGCCTGTGAAGACGTCCTCACTCCTGCTGCCGTGGCAGAGTCTGCTGTGAGGGTTCTCAACAGTTGCCTGTCCTCCATGCCTGCAGGTGTGTGTGTGTGTGTGTGTGTGTGTGTGTGTGTGTGTGTGCTTGGTGAAGTTCTACGTCACTCAATGATTCTGTGTAGGAAAGGGACTCAAACTGTAATGATTTAATTGACGCCTAGAATATTACAGTGTGTTTTGAATTTATGGCCTAAGCAAAATCTCACTATAATTTAAAATGTATGCCTTTTTCCATTTTAGCCTCTAGAAACCCAACATGCCTCTCCAAGTCCAAGCCCTTCATTTGGGTGACGAAATGGGTGGACTACTCTAACAAATATGGTTTTGGCTACCAGCTCTCCAACCAGAACATTGGGGTGCTGTTCAATGAGGGGACTCACCTGAGTCTATGTGATCAGCGAAGGTTGGTATCATTTTCCGTGTGTGTGTGTGGGTGGGTGATGTGTGCTTTTGCATGCGTTTGAAGTTTGTCTACCCTTCCTACAATGGGTCAGTCTCATTAATCTTACTCTAGACCCGCATGACAAGGTTTGCCACATCACGAGCCACCGACCTAAATCCACCATCTCTATATTTGGTGCTGGCTTGAATAATGTAAAAAAAAAACACACACACTGAAAATCACTCAACTTGTTTCCTCTTTGTTGCTCTCCCAGGACTGTCCACTACTGTCTAGCCAACAACAAGCACTTCACGTTCCAAGCTGACACGCTTCCAGAGCAGCTGCAGAGTCAGAAGCAGATTGTAGAACTCATGGCCAACTACATGGAGCAGAACCTCATGGAGGTTTGTGGACCTTCCTTGGAAATGCATTAGGAACACTTGGCATTCGTTTTAATGGTTATTGTGTATTTGGTATATTATAGACTTCCTGTGTGCATTTGAGACCTCTGTTTAGCCTTTGTGCTATTCTGTTTTAGCTTGGTTTCACCAAATACATTTGTTTTCTCCTCTCTCTAATTCACAGGGTGGGGACCTTCAGTATGATGACCTACCCCAGCCTAGCTCATCCCCTCTCCTGCTGCAGTGGGTCAAGACTGACCATGCGTTAGTCATGCTCTTCAACAACGGCACCCTGCAGGTAAGCCTTTCCAGCTGCTTGTTGGCGGTGCCGCAGTATTTCCCTGCCTGTGTGTCCTTTCTAAATCCTGAACTCATAAGAATCTGAATATTGGAGTAATTGTTATTGATTTATTCTCGAAGGTGAATTTCTACACGGACCACACAAAGATCATCCTGTGCAAGTGCGCCGACTCCTCCTACTTGCTGACGTACATCAACCGGGAGCGCGTCTCGTACACCTACCCAATCAGCGTCCTAAGTGAGCGGGGCTGCTCCACAGAACTCCGACACCGAATGCGCTACGTGGTCCAGCTCCTCCAGCACCACACGGGCGCATAAAGCACCGCCCATCCTCCACCACCACCACCACCACCACCACCACGCCTACAAACAGAGCAGCCTTCTCCTAAAAGCAAACCGCTGCTGTCGGCTTCCTCTGGGAGCAACTCTCAAACCTCAGTGGGGAGAGGGCCTTCCCCTCTGCTGTGAAGAAGCCCCACCCCCCACTCTTGGCCAGTGTCTGGCCACCATGAACTACGGGCCACTTTTTCTGTTTCATTGAACTTCCCTTTGTTTTCCTTTTTTTTTTTTTTTCCTTTTTTTTATATAGAATGGAACTCACACGTACAGTATGACACACTACTGGCTTGTCTCTTGGTGCGCACAATGAAGAGGGAAAACAAGCAAACAAAACTGTCCTGTGTTGGTCCTCAGCTGGACTGGTGTTGCTATGGTGACGCTGACACAGGAACTACACTTCACAGGGCTACCGGTCACTGGCCAGCCCAAAACCACTTTGCCAATGCTATGCAGAGAGTCTTGGCTTTTATCCTTGTTTTTTTCTCACTTGTCGTTTTGGGATTGTACTTCACGTTCTGGTACACACTGGTGAATGAGGAGCTCTAACGGGTGCCAAACTTAGTATATTTTTTAAGGATGAGTTTTAGAAAAACCCCAAATAGTTGATGGTGGACGATGGTCTGCACTGATGATTGAACGTCTCAACTTTTGGAAAGAGCTGAAATAAGTGCCTTTTTGGAGGGATTCATGCTTGTGCAATAATCGCCCTTCTAAATCTGAGAGACTGCAAAAAGGACGACACGAGATTGGGAAATAAGCAGAGGAGGCTTTTTTATTTCTCTTGCTTCAGATATTAGATTTTTTGCAAGTGAATGAACAAGCACTACATTACCTGACATAAGCTGTGGGCTGTAATCAAGGTATTCTACTCCAATAATCTCAGCCATTTCAGAAGGGTGCACATATATCTTGTACCCCCTGCTTGGTTTACTGTCCGTCCTCCACCCATGGTAATACTCTGCAAAACTGTGAGTGTACTCTTGATGTTCTAGAACTAATGAGTATTGTATTCAGAATCCCAATATTGTGAAAGCCAATGCTCTTTCAGAAAAACAAATCTTTATTTTTTGTGTGGCACATAATGTTGTCTATTTATTTTTTATTTATACTTTTTTTATTTATTTGTGTAAATGTATAAGGTGTTAACACAGGAGGGGAGGGGATGATTCAGTGTGTTCACCTTTTATGTGTTTGGGGGGGCGAATGAGGGATAATAAAGTCCATGACTGTAAAATGACTTCTGTCTGACTTGGTCTTCTTGAAGGTGAGGTAAGGGATGGGGTTTGGGTTGGGTTGGGCTGATCTAGGCTCTTAAAATGATACTGTTCCCTCCTATGAGAGTGCCTCTTCAGCCAAATGAAATGTAATGATTGTACGAAGCTTGAGAATGGAAAAGATGCAAATTGCAAGTTGCTCTCTTAAGATGGTTTGCTGGTTCTTGAGGATTGTCACCTTCTAGTCTCTGAGCAGACTACTTCGCCCTCACTCATAGTATGTCCCATACACTATAGCCACGCTAAACAGGGAGCTGTTCTGGAAGGTAGCTGCAGCAAAGTCATCTCTTGCGCTATCCAGTAGGCCGCGACTCGCCACAGTAAGAGACTGGTCTCCACTCTGCCCAATTATCACCTGGCAGACAAGCTTGTAGCGTGGTGGGCAGGTGTCTTTGATCTTGCTTCGCACCAAATCAGACAGGATTTGACTGAGCTGGCCGCATGAGTTTGGGCTATAGCAGGCCCCGTCTAAATAGCTGCCCAGTGTGGCCTGGAGAATCTGCTGCGTCTGCCTGGAGCTGAAGGCGTTTCCCGGCCCGGGGCCTATTCTGTAGCTGTTCTCCGTGCGGATCTCCTGAGCGGGCAGCGGAAGAAGCAGCCCAGAGAAACTGACCCGCCCGCCGTGGGGTGCTGCCCAGGCACCCACCGACAAGCGCTTGGAGAGGAAGAGCGAGTCCCGGCGATGGAAGGGCGAGGCCGGGTAGCTCACGGCTGGACTGAGGTGGGACGCATCTGAGCACCTCCTGAGGAGCGGGGGCTGGGGCCGGGAGGGGAACAGGGGGTCTCTGGCGTGATCGCGAGAGCTGCGGCGCGTGGAGACGGACGCCCTGCGGAGACGCTGAGGCCCGTCCACTGCCTGGTCACTGTTGAACTGAGCTAGAGTGTCCTGGGAGAGGGGCACAGTCGGGGAGCTCATGGCTCAGCTGGCCTGTAGACATGGAACAATGAAATCTCTTGGATGAATCTCTTGCATGATTTACATCAACTTCCTTGATCACATGATTCAAATCAACTTCCTTGATCACATAATACATTTGACATATTTCTAGTTTATTGAAATGAAAGCGTTATTCACAGAAATAAAAATGCTTTGACTCATTGTTAAGAGAGACACAGCTACTGTAGGAAGTCAAGTTCGAAGTTTCGATTAGTTAGGTCATATATGTCTGTGAGTGATATTATTGATTTGAATGATCTTTTAGTTTACAAGGAGTTTTTTTTTTCTCGTAAAATAACCTCTGGGTTTTACCTCATTGCTTCTTGTGAAAGCCTCCCCTTCAAATCTAGGGGAATTTCCCCTATGGCTGCCAAGTGCTGTCTTAGTACTTGGTACCACCAGCAATAAACAAAGGCAATAACAGGCTCCTGATCGTATTCCATGTGCTTTCCCCTTTTTAACAGCCCACCCTGAGGAAGCCTACTTCTCACACCCTCGTGAGAAAGACATAAGACTGCCCTTTCCCCCAGCCTGTTCTATCATCTGACCTTTTAGTTTCTCACTATTGCCTCGGCCTTGTTTAACCCAGCAACTGGCTGGCATTCTAAAGGATACGCGCTTGAATGAGAAATAGTTTGGATGCACATCATTTCAGAGTGTTTCTCAACAAACCTACTTCCCACAGTTAAACTAACATGACTGCGCTTGACAAGCCTGTTCTGTCAAGTTAGTCTAGTGAAATGGCACCCAGCAAACACATATTTGTTTTACTTATAAAATTCAACTATCAAACCAGTTTGTCCTAGTTTCACCAAAGAAGACGTACCACAACGCTTTACTAAAAGTTTCAGAGTGTTATGATTCTTGTCAAAAGCAAAATGTAATACTAACTCAGAGTATAAGACTGTAGCAAAGCCCAAAATAACTTAATTTTCAATTCTCCACCCAATATTTCCCTCCTGTCTTACCTAAAGAAATGATTCTGCCTGGAATAAAGAGCCTTGTCTTGTGTGGTCTTGGTCAGAACTTCTGCTGCAGTGACACTAATCATGACAGTGTCCTCAGCCATCAGTGCCAGTTATCAGATCCAAACAACACATCATGTTGGTCTTTTATTTCTTTGCTAGGAGCCTGCTTGTAAATGATTAGCTGAAGGGGCAGCCCAGGGTCAGCAAACATAACAACAGCTTGAGACTTGGCAATCATTCACACACACACACACACACACACACACACACACACACACACACATGTACACTGTGTAGCCCACCGTACAGCCACCTCAGACACCTTCATTTTCAGCAGAAGCTGCTGGCTCTACAGAGGCCAGTGAAATGATGAGGAATATGGAAGACTTTATCTGACCTACACCTTCATGCCCAGTGAGAGGACAGAGGAACACCTTTGGGCTCTCCTCTACATGTGGGAGGAGATTCATGTAAGGCGAATAATAACCTGATTTTGCCTGGCTGTTTCACGCTGAGCAATATTCAGAACGGTTAATTTGTTCTGCCCTCAGCCAAGTCCACTCAGAGAACCATCTGCTGACAGTTTGAACTGCAAGCGAAAGGGAGGAGGGGGGTTAAGTCTGTCAGTAAAGGGCCAACAAACCCCTCTAACAGAGATGAGGGTGCTGTTGGAAATGCAAAGCACTAAACTTCAATCCAATTAAAAGAGTGCACGCTACTGCGAAGTTCTGCAGAGTCAGTGATCCCGAGGGAAACGTGACTTTGGATTTCCAAATGAATTAATCCCTGCGCTGTCGGAGACAAGCTACTGACAGCTGCTCTCTCTCTCTCTCTCTCTCTCTCTCTCTCTCTCTCTCTCTCTCT
>JAGFZM010001683.1:0-17838 GCA_017657215.1 Limnothrissa miodon | reverse complement strand
AGTGTGTTCTTTTGCCTTGGCAGCAGCAGTCATTGCTCCCTGTGACTAACCCCCGCTAGGCAGGCAGCGCATACAAAGGGTGGCAGCAGCACTCAGGTTTCTGGAACATTCATTTTTCATCACCCCCAAAACGAGCGGCAAAGCACTATACCACTCTAAACGACAAGAGTACACACCACAGCCAAGCCCAGCCCAGGCCAGAGGAGCCAAGTACGTGTGTGTGTGTGTGTGTGTGTGTGTGTGTGTGTGCCCTATGCTCCGAGAGCAGGGTTGTTGCGTCTGTCGGAAGAGGCAGCGTTCATCAGTGACAGCTGTGGTCCGTAGTTAGTATTCATGTAACCGCCCCCACCCACCCTAAACCCACCCCCTACACAGCCAGGGATGGACGCGTGTGCGCTGTGGCGCGTTGCATATGATCATGAGCTCCTGTGTGTGTGTGCACACACACTGCAGGGGTGAGAGAGGGCGCAGCACTCGGCCGTCTGCCCAGCGGGCCCGGGCCTTTTGTGATGTCATCAGTGGGGGCCCCGCTTTTTTGTGTAGGCAAAGCCGACAGGTGGAGCAGACACCCGCTCACCCCACACTTTCCCTCACCCGAAAACACCAACCCCCCCAACCCCCATCCACCACCCCTGTCTTATGCAGAAGGTGTAGGCAGGCAGTGAGTGGGGTCTAACCCCCATCTGCTGTGCTGGCCATGAGACAGGCACGCGATCCCCCAGGAGTGGCCGTCCTCCCCCACTCCCCCACTCTGCGGCCTTCTCAGACAGTTCTGGTCAGGGTGCAGAGGGGGCCCCAGCAGCCTCCTGCACACAATGGCTGGAGGGGCTGCCATCATCTGTTCCTGTGTCTGTGTCAGGGCTTCAGCGCCAGCACTGGGCCCCCCCGCCTGCCTCACTCCCCTTTCACTTATTCACTCCCTTTAAGACAATTATTCACGTCCTGCCATCACACTCACACAAATCTGCAGCAGCCCCCACAACATCTATCTCTCTCTCTCTCTGTGTGTGTGTGTGTGTGTGTGGTATGTGTGTGAGCAGCTGCATGATTGTGACGTTCTGTTGGAGTTGGCGTGCTGGTGTGAATGTAAGTGTGACCGAGTGAGCACTTGCTCCATTCACATTTAAACAAGGACTCACACAACACACTTTCTGAGTCAGTGTGGCTCGCTGATCTGCCTGTTCATTTTCACCCTGTTCTTGTTCATCTCAAATTGCTTCCTCAAGGCATTCCAGGATGGTGGCCAACTGAAGGGACTTTTGCTGTTTCTCTGTGTGTGTGTGTGTGTGTGTGTGTGTGTGTGTGTGTGTCTGTTTGTGTGTGTGTGTGTGTGTGTGTGTGTGTGTGTGTGTGTGTGCACCTGTCTCTCGCCCAAGCTCAGGTGTTCTCAAAGGAATGTTCCTCTGGTCCTTAAGTGTCAGAATGTGAGAGGCTGGGGATTTGATGGGGCCACTCGGCACATTCCTATTGCACAAGTGCATTGGATGTGACCCACTAGTGCTATTGGAACAGGGCAGGAGGCCCAGCAAAGTGGCTTACCTACATAGCGGCCTTTCACTGAACCCGCCGACAAAAACTACAGTGGAGACAATTGAGTAATTTAATCATTTCTAAGAGCTTTGCTCTTTCACTGGCACCACTGTTTTGCTCTTTCACTGGCACTGGCACTGACACAGGACCTTGAGCTATTACATCATGCAGTGTTTTTGTGCGTCATATTCCTAAATAGGCTTGTCATTAATCATTATACCCTTGGGCAATTTGCAGTTATCAAACATTCCTCCCAGATGTCAAAACACAGGCATAACTACATTGACTAAATTGAAAGATCTGAAGTGGCACATAATCAGTGTTGTGAACTTTTGGTATGTCTTTATATCAGTACACTTTACTATGCAGTACAAATTTTTAAAAATATGAAAATGTTTAAAGTGATAGTGTTGAATCCACTCTCCCAGCCCCTCTGAGATTCCTCCATCCACACGTCTGATGCAGATGCAGCCCTATCACATGGAGACACGTGTGTGTGTGTGTGTGTGTGTGTGTGTGTGTGTGCAGGCACCTGCCTCCTCTCTGAGTGGTGAAACCTGACCTTTGTGAAACTGCGGTGGGCTTTGTGTTCACCACCACTGCAAAGGCATCTGATGGCGCGGCGCGTTCTCCCTTCCACCCCTGTGGTTTCCTCTCCCAGCATTCTCAGAGGGCCTGTTTGGCCGACGTGATTTACTGGGGCCAGTGGTGCTGACACAAGCACAAATAGCTGGTCAGCATACCTGATCACAGGCAAGCAACTGATGAGGTCCTACAGCTTGCACAAACGCCCCACCCACGCCCACCCTTCAACATACACACACACACACACACACACACACACACCACACGACGCACAACAACCTCACCGCCACCATTAAATAAATAAACTGGCTCAAGCCAGAGGACGTCCTCTGCGCCGTCACTTGGCGCTGCTGCAGTGCTGAGTTGAGGAGGAGTTGAAAGGCGGCGTTTTTTCTAAACATGTGAGGGGAAAAAAGTCTGAAGTGAGCACACTAGAGAGGAAGTGGTTTGACCTGGGCTATTTCTGGAGAGGTTCGGCTTTAGCAAACATCAACAAGAAGATTAGCATGCGTATCTGAGCTATGCAACACAGCTGTGGAACATGGGTAAGCCTGACCTGGAACAGAACCCTCTACCACCACCATCAATGTTTCCATGCACAGTGTGAGTGTGTGTGTGAGTGTGTGTGTGTGTGTGTGTGTGTAGGTGGGGCACTGTAGGAACATAGTTTTGCAACACTAAATATACATGGTGAGCTTACTTTGTTTACTCTCGCTGTCCCTTGACTTGAGGCTACGGTGTTGTGTGTGAGTGTGTGTGTGTGTGTGTGTGTGTGTGTGCGAGACAAAAGAAACTGGAGACGAGTTGGACTTGAATATCAGAACTATCAAATCCCACCAAGAGAAGCCTTCTAGCAGGAGGTCTTGGCTGAGTGAAGGAGCCGAAACTGCACATTCTATTACTATAACAATGTTCAGGCATGTCCACACACACATGAGAGAGAGAGAGGGAGAGAAAGAGAAAGAGAAAGAGAGAGAGAGTGAAAGAGAGAGGGGATTTCTGTGTGAAGAAAAGCTGTGTTCAAAGATGATATTCTACCCTGTCAGGACTTAATCCTCTGCCAAACTGCAACCTCCCTCCACTCCCACCTCCACCACCACTACCAAACACACACACACACACACACACACATTCAGAGACAGAAATACACACACTCACACACACACATTCACAGACACAAACATACTCAGACACAGAGACACAAACCCTATTCCTCATCATCAAAGATCAAGACCCTAGAGATAAAGCCTAGACGTATTTTCTCTCCGAGGAACCCTAACAAAGACAGGTATTGACCACCGGTCTGCTCGGGTCTGGTGGTGCGTGTCTACGTCTGTGTTTGTGTTGGGGTGGCTGCAGTGAGGTGGGGTGGTTAGTGGTGGGGTAGGCAGGTAACCTTTGACCTCCCCCCTCCAACCCCAGGCAGCTGCCACTAAAGCTCGTTCAGAGCTGGCCCCATCTGTCAGTGACCTGCAGGGTCATGGGGGAGGGGAGGATAGGAGGAGGGGTCAGCCATTATTTCATTACCTTCAAGCTGAAGGCACACTTTTACACACACACACACACACACACACACACAGATTTATGTGAAAGCACCTTACATATATAACACATAAGACATAACCACTGCACCTCTGGGCTCCTGCTCCCACTCGGCCGATTTAAACAAACATGCTGGCAGTGTTTCAGACCAATAAAATCACCACAAGCCAATTTGTTGACATAGACGCTATCTGCCTGGAGGCCAGTCATGTAGGGGATTTCAGGTCAGACATTCTTCTTGTGCAACTCAAAGGCTGGAGCTCCTCCATCGCCTTCTGTCTCACTGAGAGTTTGTCAGCCTGTTTATTTAGGATCTCTCCCGCTGTCCATAATTTACCACATGAAAGAGGCAACGGGGAAATTCTAAGAGTGAGAAATTACAGATGAAATGTGCGGACACCTCCCTCTTTATCGCCCATATCGTGCAGGAATGCTTTGATGGAACTCCAGGGTGTTGGGAAAAGCAGGTCGAGCATGGGTGTGATTGCGATCGCAAGCCCGGACCAGTGCGCGCTGCACATAGGCACAGCCTGCACTCGGTCAACGACGCAAGCGGCCCCTGTGAGGATTGCATAAAGAGCTTTGCAACAGGGCACAAAGGGGCCCTCACAAACCACAGATTAGAGCGCTGCTCTCTCGGCACAAATTTCATTCCACCCCGGTCTCGTAACGAGATCAGTGACTCTGCTCTCTTAACACATATTACATGATTGGAGCCAGCGGCTGGCCCCTAAGCCTTTTTACTCGGACTTTCACAGAAAAGTCCAGAGTTATTGGAGAGAAAAGCTTTCAATCATTAATCCTCTCAGATTCTAAACACCAGTCGATGGTGTTTCAGAAATGATGGGGAGTTGACCCACAAAGCAAGCACACCCCATATGGAACTTCAATGGAACATAAACACGTTTGACAATTTGACTCTTGCTCTTAAAAACATATAATTTCTATATTTGACTAGAATGTGCACACACTTTGACTTGTTTACTGAAATTATCTCTCCCTCTCCTTGTAAAACTGAAACTTTTTATCCAATATTGAGCGACAAAAAAAGACTTGGCAAAGTAGCTATATCCCAGGTTGAGTACAGAAGGCTATGTATGAGTATTACAGCAGTAACCTGTGCCATTTTAGAAATGGTAAATGGCTTTAGAACAACAAATGGAATAACAGCTACTAATAGTTAATAATAGCGACTGCACCATGAGGAGAAAACTCTGAGCGGATGTGGCAATGAGAGGTGTGCAATAAAGCCCATGCATCTGTTTAACGACATCCTGTTCGATGTTTCCATCAGTTGCCATGGCGACCAGGAAGAGACTGGGCTGTGCCCAGCGCAAACACTGCCTGCCAAGGCTGCACACAGGAAGTGAGTCACGGCGAGTGGGCGGAGAGGAGAGACGCGCTGAGGGAACCCTTGATGGAGACGTAGATTAAGGTGAGAAGCACAGGGGTGTGTGTTTGTGTGAATAGGGTGGGGGGGGGGTAAGGTAAAGGTTGATGCTGAGGCTGAACGTGGGCGTTTGGCAAATGCCAGGGGACTGCTGAGGATGTCGCGTGACGTGTTGCGACCGTCACGATGGTGGATTAAAGGAGCGCTGCAGTGGAGAGGTGCGATGCTGAGGTGCAAACACCTCACCTAAAAACAAGATCAAGCGTCGCATGCTGAGGGACGTGGGTGGGTGGGCGAACGCTACGCTATGGATACCATTGCCATAGCAACAGCAGGAAAATGTGTTCCCAAACTCTTCTTTTTCTCTGCCAATTACTCAACCACCCTATCAGACAATCTGTACTCACTATGTTTACCACTACACTCTGTGCACCCTCCAAATTGATCCTGTCTCTATTTCCATCTGTCTGTCTGTCTGTCTGTCTGCCTGCCTGTCTACAACAACAAGCCTTTCTGCTTCTCTCTTCTGTCTGACCTGATTGCTCTAACTGCATGTTAGTTGCAGTGAACTTTACAGGGATCAACTTGCACCTGACCTGTCACCTTCAGGTGCTGAGGAGAACAGGTCCTGTTGAACAACTCTGACCCAACGTACTCAGTGACATTAGCATTTTGCATATTTCACTTCAGCGTGAGCCGCTTCTTATTTGATTGCTGTCTTCCACATTCATCTTCTGTGAGCCAATCCTCATTCAGCTCCACACATCTATCCTTCTGTCTTTCCTCCTCTCCGCTGCTTCTGTGAGAGGAAGGAAGGATGGGTCACTGTACGGCTGGCCATGCTCACATTTATTTATGCCTCACGTCTACTAATTGCTTGCCTATAACACCACACATAAATATGTCTGACGGGTGCCAAAGGATCTGTTAGGGTTGCCAGATTGCCAATGATGATTCACTTCAGGCCAAACCCAAAAAAAAAAAAAAAAACTTTGTTTACAGGTGGTGACAGGGAATATACTAACATAATTATGAATGCCGTAGAGCAGCACGTCCACAGTCTCAGACTTAGATGCATTCTTACTGGTTAGGTTCTTGCCTGTCAAAATCTGAATTGTCTGAGGATTTGTCTCACAAATCCAACCAATGTATCGGTAAGGCTAGTGTTCAAGGGTGTCCTCAATAAAGCAAAGATAGGAAATAGATGTTTGCATTAAAAATCAAGACGGTTACAGATAACACTGTACTATTGCATTGCGTTTGATGTGAGATTTGTTCTGCATCTGCAACCAACACAGACTTGTCTGCAGGGACTTGAGATGAGAATGAGTTCCAAAGAAGAAGTGTTGTTTTTGAGAGTAAAGTTCATGCAGCAGTGTAGAACACACCTTTCTGTTTTTGAATCCTTTGCGTCAGACATTTGCCTTTTAAAGGTCACTTAAAAGAATATGGGTATGTGCCTGTGACAACTGCCTTTTTGAACTGACTTGTTAGAATGTATGGCTGTGAATAAGTGGCAGACTATTGATGGAAATTTAGGCAATGACGAACAACCCAACACCTGTCAGGGTGCTCAGTCAACAGTTTGACCCAATGACCCAAATCAGTACCCACAAAGGTCAGAAGACCAAAGGCTGTTCTAAGACTCCACAACCCAATGAATTACACAGCCATACAACTCTTAAGGTCTGTAATGCTGTAAGTTGCTTCTTTAAAAACTGTATTAAAGCCTTTGGCTGAGGTTCATCATATTACATTAATTATGCAATGTTTGAGTCTCCAGCGTGCTGAAGCTGTAGTAGGGAGGCTTAGCAGGGTGCTGAGGGAAAGTAGGCCACCTAAAATCAGGACATTCTGGCAGCCACATCTCTAAGACGGACCCCACAAGGCTCTTTGCTTAACAGGAGATCTAGTGGAGGAACAGGAACCAGGAGAACAGAAATCTCATGGGCAAACTCTCTATTCACTTGGAGAGGTGACAACCTGTATCCCTTTATACCGGAGCTGTTGGCATACAATGTTGTCCCTGAAAGATGATTCTTTTCTTTAGAGCATGAAAAAAATCTTTGAATCACCCAGATAAATGAAATACTTATGCCTGGTTGGCTGAAAGGGTGTCTGTTATTCCCTGATAACATGAGACCTGGAACATAAGTTTATACTGAATAACTGTATACTTTATTCAGTTGTTATGGTTACCATTCATTTTTAGCTACAGCATCCTTGTGGATTTACTTAGCTTTAGACTGCACCAAAGCTACACAACACTAGTTTCTTATAGATTGCTGCTAAAAAAGACCATTAAAAAAAATAAATGTGGCAGGCAGGTGCCAAGAAAGATAACGTTGTGTCGTGACATATATGGATTATATATGGATTTGGTGTCTGCAAGTTGTGTCTCATTAATTGTTCGGCAACTGTTATCCCCAACATATAAACTTAAATGTCATTATATCATCATAGTTAGATAAGACAGAGGCTTTAGTAGGAAACAGATGGTTTCATTTAATGTTTTTTTTTGTATTAAATGCATTTTTTTGTTTCCTTGAGTATGTTTCTTTGCTACTAATAGAAAACTAATAGAAAGAATAATGTAAAGATATCCTAGTTTATTTTGCATTCATTTAGTGTGTTAAAGTTCATGGTTAAAGTGTATTGTAGGCCATTGAGCTACAGATGGAAGTGTAAAACTTAATTTAAACAGTTAAAGAACTTTATCTATGAGATGGCGGAGGCTCAACTCAACTCTAAGTTAAAAACATGCACTTCAGTGTGTTCCAGGCTGTTTGAAGACACAGTAGGCTTTAGGAGGAATCTGCTTAAGGAGTGCCCTCTAAGCTGAACAATGACTGGAGCCCATCCTCGCCTCCTCCCTCCTGTCCCCCCTCCTGTGCTGTGCCTGAGGTCTGGTGCTGTTTGACTGGGCTGCTCAGAGCAGCGGCGGCCAGATGGCCTGTGGGCGAGACAGAAAGAAACAGGCAGAGAGAATGAAAACAGTCAACAGTGACACATTAGCATGACCACAAAGCACGCACATACTACACCACAGTCACTCACTCACTCTCTCTCACACACACATACACACACACACACACACACACACACACATACACACACACACAAACACACACACATACACACACACAGACACACACACACAAACACATACACACACACACATGCAAAAACAAAATCTGCTGGTCCGTAAATATCTTAGCAGATGTCGCTCTCAAGGCTATTGGCTTGGCCAGTGAATGATCCTGTGGACAGCCCTACTAGAGCAGCTGAGAGGTAGAAGACCCACAATTAACCACCAGCTGAGCTGAGCTAAACTGTTGCATGAGTTTCAGAAACATTTGCCTTTCAGTTGATTCACACTTATGGAGCTCAGCCTTACAATGATTCCCTCTTGCTGTGGAAGCTCTACAACAAACCTTGCAACAAACCTTGTTTTTTTGAATGATAAAAAAATGGCAAATTCTCACGGTATTATTATCTTTTTGGCTTTTTTGTCCTGCTGCTGTTTTCCTAGTGCACCATTGCCTTGAGTTGCCATGGCAGAGGGGCCTTGGGTCTGGCACAGCAGCCAGCATCCAGGAGTCCCCAGCAGACTGATCCCGAGAGGCAGGAGGAAAGGCGGGGAGAGGCGCAGGGCAGACAGGCCATTCATCACTCGCGACGGACGTCAAAAGCTGCAGGGCAATGAGGTGTGTCAATGGGAAGAGCCATGCAGAACTAACATCGCCGACAGCAGTCAACACCACTCTTTAGTCGTGGGGCTTCAAAGCGGAGGCGTAAAATGGCGTTTTATAGTGATGGACGATCTCCCCAAAGTTGCTTTGTCAAAACTGCATGTGAGAGCCAAATTAGGCCAGATTTGAGGCGACTCTTGTTTAAAAGACCCAGAACGGAAGTCATGTTACATTACAGCCCTGATATGAGCTGTTCAAAGAATTGTTTTGTAAATCTAATTTATGTTCACGCAAAATAACTCAGCAGTGACTCAGAACATGACGTATGTGTGTCAAACCAGTCATGACAGCTACAGAATAAATCCCTGAGTGACAGTGGCCTGGGTTGAGGAAGTGGCCGGGACTCCATCATGGTAGACCCTGTGCTCATTTCAGACAGTCTGCTGGGGCTTGTAATGGCCAGAGATTCACACTGATCTAGCAGGAGAGAGAGAAAGAGAGAGAGGGAGGGCAGAGAGAGAAAGAGGGAGAGCAGAGCTACAGCAAGCACAGCTGAGCTGACCAAACCCATCATCAGGCTGCCGTCTGGCTCACTCCCCCTGTGAGCAACAGAATTATTACCTCAGAGAGTAGCACCGCATTTCTCATTTCGTTCTCTCCCTCTCCAGCACTGTTTATCTCCACCCTACATTCTATCTGATTCTCTTTCCCTCTCCAGCACTGTTTATCTCCACCCTACATTCTATCTGATTCTCTTTCCCCTGGGCTCTCTGACTTTCCCTCCCTGCATGGACTTACCGTCAATCCATCGATTTTCCTTTCCTCCCTCTCTGTCCATTTTTCTTATCTCTCTCTCTCTCTCTCTCTCTCTCTCTCTCTCTCTCTCTTCCTCTCTCTCTGCTTGTGTATGTCTATCTACAACTCAAAGCAATGCTACGTGACTGTTAGGGTTGTAAAACTCTATTTCCTTTACTGTCTCCAGTAGAACTGTGGAGACTCGGAGCCTTATTTGCATGCTAGGGCTTTTGCAATTTATCAGACCGTGTGATGTATGGGCTTCTTGGGCTCGGACAGCAGAGAGGATAACAGTTGCGGTTGGCCAGACAAAAGAAAGTTATCCACGTAATGACAGATAATGAGAGTGGCCCGGGTGTGACCGGTGGCAGTTTTGCTTTTAAGAGGGGGCACAAAGTTCAGATGCTGCGCAGAAAATGTCACATTCCACAACGTAATATATCACACGGCTGTGACACCTTCAAAATGGGAACTTGGAATGTGTGCGCGGGTGCGGGTGCGTAGCTGCATTGTGTGCTGGCAAACAGCCATTCCCCCGTGGGGCACGAGCGACTGCCTAATTGTCCTGTGACACTTTAATGGTATGTCTGCCGAGAGGCTCCAAGCCCTCTCTAGCTGCTTGATTATTGGTTGTTATGCAATGCATCCACAGCACTTGGATTAGTGTCAGGAAATGGGCAGATGATTCTGTTCCGTAAGCACGATAGTTGAATACATTTAAAAGGGCAGAGCAAAAACAGAAGTCTAAGTAAGATGTAACCGCCAGTGTGGCGAATTGCAGTGAAAAAAAGAACAAAAACAAACATGCACATCACCACTGCTTTGTTCTAGTGATGTTCATCTTTAAATGTTCCCTCACTGTTCTGCCTGTCTCCCCACGGTACAGGAGAGTGTTTCCACCACAAAGCCTGAACTGCTTTAGATAATAAGCTACTTGTTGATGGTTTCCCTATTCAGGGGTTGGAAGTACGTGTTACTCCTCATTGCTGGCTTTATTTGACCTTGAATACGTCGCGTGTTTACAGTAAGAAGGTTTGCAGTACACTTTCCCAAAACTTCAGTCCTCACTTTCTTTCTCTCTCTCTCTCTCTCTCTCTCTCTCTCTCTCAAGAGCTTCCAGGCTCAGAGCTTGTGTATGTGTTTATTTGTGTGTGTGTGTGTGTGTGTGTGTGTGTGTGTATGTGTGTGTGTGTGTGTGTGTCAGGACCAAAGACGCAGAGGACTGGAACAGGCCCAAGTAGTCACCCGGGTGATCAATCTGCTCCATGCTGCAGCTGGAGCGCCGCAGTGCCAGAGACGGGTGGGACGTGGCCAAGCATCTGCAAACAGCTCCCCTAGCCCTGAACCACACACACACACACACACACACACACACACACACACACACAGTCATCTTGCCCTCCAGCTGTCCTGTTCCTCTTATGTGGACGACTAATATAATTCGGGAAGGAGGAGGTCACCAGGAAACTGAATAGGATGGAATTACTTCCAGTAGAGTTGAGAAGACTAATTAGCAAATACTTATATGAAATTAAGTATCAATTGGGCATGAAATTATTATTTAAACACTTATTTCAAGGCGTTTAGCAGATACAGATACACATTTAGCTAGTAACTACTGTGCTGTACATGCACATTTTTATCCCATTAATAGAACAAATCCAAAATAAACCAACTAGACAACAAAGAACACCGAAAAAGAAACTAAAGGTTCTGTGACCTGGGTAGACATACTGTACACCAACACAAGGATCCCCACCCCCCTTTACATCCCATATAAAAATCCCTGTGTTAGCATGCGTATGCACCATGCATGTGTAAGCGGCCGATTCACACTTATATCAAATGTTCTTTTATGTCATTTTTTTACCTTTACATGTACAGTAAGATCAAGTACTGTTAGTGTTTATGATGCCCTTAATGTCACACTTTCCTATCCGGTGGGTGAGGTGAGCTCCCAGCATATGCCCCGTGCACAGCAGCGCAGCCTTCCCATGCTGGGTTTCTTGCTGTCTATGACAAATAAATGTTGTTGTTTAATTGTTTGTGTTCTTTGTCTTCTGCATTGAGGTGTGTGTGTGTGTGTGTGTGTGTGTGTGTGTTTATGCATGCCCCCTACCCATGTTTTTTTTAGAGGCTGTTCCTTTTTTGGAGCAGCTGACTTCCTGTTGACGTTTGTGGTCAACATGTCTCTGTGCTGTGACATTCTAAAACAGACCTTTTTCTTTTTTTCTCTCTTTCTTTTTCCAACCGCCATTATTTCCATTTCACCATAAACAACGCAGAGCCAACAGTGCTAAGGCTTACAGGGGTGCCTCCGCGCGTCTGTCTTCACATGTTTCAAGCTTATTTACAGCGCAGCAGCTGTTTTATTCGACTGCCTCTGACGTCAGACGTCCTCACTTCAAACACCGTTTCCCCTGCGCATCAGGTCACATTTTCTATGCTAATTCAGTGTCTCTGAGTCTTTATCCGCCGCGGAGATGAAAGTTGGCCTACCTTTTATCCCATCACAGGAACGGAGCTGCTTGTTAGTCTACCTGCATGTGTCTTAAACTAGGCCACCCGATGGGGCAATTGAAATGAAGGATGCCAGAGAAGGGAGCCTGGAAACGTGTGTTAGCTGAGATCAAAGCAGAGCATGACCGTCCTATCACATGGTGTGTGTGATAAGTGAACAGTGTTATTTGAAGAGTGCTACCAATCAAATTCTATCTGCAGTAAATTATTAACCATGAATCCTTTTTGTGTCTTTTTGAAGGGTTGCATATGTCTATTGACTGTTGCATATGCAGCCATGATGTTATACACTAGTCCCCAGTTAATTGAATTTTATTTTGAAAAGTATTGGTTTTATGTCTATGGCTCTACTGTAAAGAAGAGATCTATCCACTCCTATCGTTATTCTCATACCTTCCCATGTTATTCATTAGGCAGTGTTTTAATCCTGGTACTACAGAATCCACAGCAATCATTTGCAAGTGACATTGGGATTACAGTCAACCACTGCCTCAACTCAAGAGAATTGGACATCAAACATTCTCAATATCCACACGTTTTGATGTTAAGCACAGAATTAAAACAGTTCTTTAACCCATTCTTCTTCCACCAAAACACCTCCTAAATAGAGGTCAAATTTTAAAAGGTGTCCTGGTTCTGTGCGATTGCTCATAGCCTTGGCTAGATTGAAGACATTGGTGAAACCTGGTCTTCAACACTCCTGTCTAGTCCTCAACACACTATTAATTTCAGTAAATGTGTGTATGCCAGGGCTATCAGTAAAAATGAGGTCATGTTTTAGCTCTCTGATTAAGCCACTGATTAAAATGGCTTAATCATGCAGATTGAATTGTATGACTCAATGACAGGACTCCTAAGCTTGCTTTATTACACAAACCATCCTTACAGACATTAGCATCCATGCTTGCACAGTAGCCTACATGACACTTATAGTGTAACCGGAATTTGATGATATCCTATTTTAGATCAGTCTGTGCTTTTGCGCCGTGCAAACACCAGTGGGAACTGCATTTGTTATGGTATAATTGTTATTATTTAAAAGTGTCGATTTAAGGATGAGAAAATAAGTTCCATTTCAAGGATAGCAAAGCATCGGCTTGTTCTGCCAGTGGCCATTTCCTGCCGAGCCTTGGCCTGAGAAGTTACAGTAAAGGGGCATCAGGGAATGAGTAACATTTAGATGAAATCATGCTTGTCCATGCCAGCTAGGAGGAGAGTGGCCTGCTTCCCAGCAGATTTAGCTCTGACCTGGACTCAGCAAGTGTCTGGCTAAGGTTTAGCATTATGGGATAGGGTTGAAAGGATTCCATTCTCCATTCTCTGCAAAAAAAAAGATAGTTTGAATGACGTCAGTTACAAATAATTGTCCTCACCCCAGGGCGGGTGGTGACCAGCAACCCCCAACTTGCATATGTATGTTTTATTCTGTGTGTGTGTGTGTGTGGGCGCGTGCGCGTGTATGTCTTTTGTGTTCTTGTGTTGTTGGTGGTATTGAGGCACAATCCAGCTAGTAATTAGAGAGGGCCTTTAAGAGAAAGGCAGGGCGAGGAGGCAGGCACAGACGTCACTGCTGGATTAGTGTGTTTCTAAGGGCAGAAGGTTCTCTCAGATGAGGGGAAGTGCACAGCCAAGGAACACATTAGCAGACGGCTGCAGACAGATGACAGGCACTGCAGCAGATTGGCTCGCAGCAGACGGCTGTCTCAGCTACCACACACATGGCTTCCTTTTCAATTCAAATTAGACAGTTTAGAGGCCTGTTGACTGAGAGTACAATGTCACGGTATACAAACAATCAATCTCATATTGAACCACCTAAGAGTTCCAAAATCGATACTTACACAGGACACACAGTTTGGCCTCCTTCTGGCTCTAATGTCCTTGAAGAGTCCCATGCGTGTACAGAGTAATGAGTGATTGGGTATTTCTTCTGTACTTTGAGCAGCAGAGATCAATGGTGCGTGCAGCGAGGAGAGTCATGGATGGACAGACGGACAGCAGAGCTCTCAGTTGGTCACAGTTGCCCTGGTCACAGCTGCCCTAATCAAACTGACAGGGGCACTGGGCGAATCCACACACATGTTTGCGACCCACAGACCAGCACAGATGTTGTTTTTGCTGTGCGGTGCCAGAGAACCCAAGCATAAAGACCTAGCCTTTACACAGAGAGAGAGAGAGAAAGTGTGTGTAAAAGAGAAATAAAGAGAGAGAGAGAGAGAGAGAGAGAGAGAGAGAGAGAGAGAAAGGGAACGACAGGACAGATTAAACAGTCTTTAAACAGTCAGCAAACAGGAGCTTGGCAAGCTAAGCAATGAAAAACAATTATGACCAAGTAGTTTGACACTGTGGTATTTGAATCATGTTTGCTGAAAAGTTAATTCCTTGCATAGTCTAATGGCCCTGTGCCAAGTAATGCCAGTGTCAGTACCATAGCGTGCCCTCAGTGCCGGGGCTTACTGCCACAGCGCTGCAGCTGATTGGACACAATGGCTGGCGGAAACTCAATGATGTTGTGCATTTCTTTCCCAGCTTTCAAAGTCTTCAAACTGAAGTGGGCTACATAACGTCAGAGAGGCCTGAAAAGGTAGAACACGGCTGCTGATGCTGTGCACGCATGGCCTGTGTGCTTACAGCGGTTAGGGGATAGGCTGAGTCATACCGGCTACCCGGTCCCCCTGTGCTCTACTGCCATTGGTGGCAGGACTGGGAAGTCCCTCCTGCTGCTGATTTGTTTTTGTTTTGTATTGTTTATCCCCTAATAAACAAGAGTGTGGCCCACATGCAGTGCTGGTGAGTGATGATATGCTATGAGATCAGGAGCTTAAGGAATCATGCAATAGCTGTGCTTCTCACATGTGTGGGAGAGAGCTCGGCATCGACTGTAGGGGGAACTCCTGCAATGCAACACTACAGCATCTCTGGGTCAAAAGGCCTTGCTGAGGACTGAGTGGATTCATAGAATACAAACTGATTTATTTATGCTATGTTACTTATAAAAATGGCTACCTGGATGGGTTTCTTGTATTGTATGTGTCCCTAATAGAGGGAACTGCCACTGCCACTGAAATGGCAAAACTAAAGGGTGTGCCTCCCTCTGGTGGTGGATGTCGGAGGTTGCATGTTGTTCTCCTGAAGTGATTGCTGCAGTGCTTGCATACAACTAAGGTAAATGTAAGACTATATGTTACAAAATAATTTTGGTATTGTCAAATCTATGCTAAGTGACCACCATTATTGTAATAAACCAAGCCTAGCTGTCACAGTCCAGCATGCCTTGTGGCCATTAACAGTGATTGACGCAGCATGTTATGTGTTGAGTGCTCTAAAGGGATTCCCCTGTCTGTTTTGGTCATGTGGCTGCAGTATCTAACGAAGGCCAAACAATAATCTCATCACTCTCTCCGTCACCTCACAACTCATGACAGCAAAAGTCCGGTCACTTCCCCACCACATTAACACATGTCTTTCAGAGTTGCTCCACCCCCTCCAATGCTACAGCAACAATAGCTGTCCGCCTGCGGTACTTTCAGGGTCAGTTCTCCCTGACATCAGTGACGATGTACCGCTTACTACGTCTAATTTATCAATGCAGTACGATATTTTTACATGAATACATTCATACTAATCAATAATGACAAGTAAAACTAAACTAAATCTGGCTCACATGGTGCATATAGTTCAGTCAAAATTTGTTGGCAACCTAGCATACGAATACTGTGATCCACTGGGATGAGTTGACATTAGAGTAGGAAGCTAACACAGAGCAATAAACAAAAACTATGATATGCGTCACTTCACAATGCTGCTAATGTTAAATAGGATTAGCTCTTTTAGCTCCCTTAGTTCAAGAACAGAAGCATATGAAGCATATATCTTTCCTCCTTTTTTCCCAAAAATTCAAGGAGGCTTAGTCATTAGGTGACAAAGTGTCATCAGCATAACTATAATAAGAGATTGAGTTGTTCATGATAAGTTGTCTAAGTGGGGGCCTATAAAGGTCAATGGAAATAATGGTCCAAAAATAGACATAATTTGAGTGTATCATACAGTAGTAGCCTTTGACTCCAGGTAGTGGCTTGCCATAAGTAATACATAAGAAATAATATTAATAACATTTGGGTATGGAATGGGTCTGAAATGATCTGGCCAGTTGATTGTCAGTATTGTCACAGTAGCGTATACCCCAGTGGATACTTCATCACTGGTATGTCCTCACCACCCCTCCCCTTTATGGATATCGATCAAGGGGAGACCAGTGATGTATTGAGCCAACCAAGGCACCATTGTAAGGTTCAAAGGTCACATCTAGCTCTGACAGGCAGACACCATCATGACTTCATGCCATCACATGGGACACTGATTGTTCTGGGGACTGACTCTGGGTGATGCATACCTTTGAGGGTCATGAGATCTGTAAGCACGTGACATCACAGCTCAGGGGGAGCTGCTGCATTCTTCCAGTGTTATAAATAGCATGAGGGAGATCCATGGGACTCACCAGCAGTGAGGCACACTTCCTCATCACGGGCATTCCCCCAGTGTCAATGGCTGACCACTACTGTTGTGGCAACCGCAGGAGAACACCACAAACAAACCCCACACACATCACACTCGCTAGCAATTATCTCACTGACTCAGATCCCCCCCCCCCCCCCCCCCCCCCCCCCCCCCCCCACACAGACACACACACACAGAAAATGGGAGAAAGCAACAAAGGATGCACATGATCAAGTCATCAGACCAATGTCTCGTGAAACACAATGCCACAAAGGCGTAGTGAAATCTGACTGGCACTTTCTTCTGATGAGATGGGCCTTTTCTACCACAGACTGCTGTGACCAGTGCTACGATTTACTATTGTTTTCATTTTAAAGCTTCAACTGCATGTATTAGCCCACTAAAGAAGTGGATTTAATATTGTCAGTCTTGTCACAAGCAGTAGCCAGCAACTGTTTAGGTCATTACAGGTGTTTTCAATTTCTAATAAGTTTTCTTCAGACTCATTTTGAAGGTTCCAGATACAATTAGCACACCATTAGCCTTTCAGCCATACAGTTAACACATTTTGTATTTATGTCTAATTTGCAAATGCTTACACAGTCTACCATATATTTAATGTCCAAATCCTTAAATACACTACAGAAACCTTAGTTCAGCAGTAACAGCAGCACAATGGTTCTTAGATGATAATTGTCAATTGGAGTTGTATTTGTAGTTTTTAGAAAAGTGATTCCAAATTGGACAAAAGCGTGAAAGCGGCTGGGAGAAATTATTATTGATCAATAATTTCTGATCAATTATATAAAATGACTCATTTTAAAAATGGGTGGTGGTGGCGCAGGTGGTAGAGGAGCCATTCGGTAACCGCTACCTGACACCATCGAAGTGTCCTTGAGCAAGACACTGAACCCCAAATTACTCCTGGTGGCAGGCTGGAGCCTTGCATGGTAAGCCCCTCCACTGGTGTGTGACTGTGTGTGAATGGGTAGGCGGCGCATGGAGACGCGGCGGCCTCTGGCTCTCCTGACCGTGCGCATCACTGTGGGATAGCTAGAAACGTAATTTCGATTCCTCTGTATGTCCAGTATATGTAGAGAAATTAACAATAAAGTGACTTAAATGTCACACATCACTGTAAACACTCACATAAATATCATTGGTCATTACTGTAAAGTAAATGCAATCAGATTTTTTCAATGTAGCTGTGGATTTGAAATACATAAAAAATGAATGTAGATTAAAATACTGTATGTTATCAACAGGAGTAAATACTGTCATTCACTA
>JAGFZM010001682.1:126526-150256 GCA_017657215.1 Limnothrissa miodon | reverse complement strand
TAATTATAGCTCAGCTTCATTATGTACTTCACAATGCAAACCACAGCGTGACTGACACACACACACACACACAGGTCCACCACGGACTATGGTGGGCACACTACAGTGGACTCCCACATAGAACTATGCACACACAGTTATAAAAACACATACATACATATACACACACACACACACATGCAAAAGCCTGCAGATGCCCTCTGAATACTCACTGTAACACACTATAAAACTGAACCCCCATACTCCCATACAGATACACACACACACACACACACACACACACACACACAGGGTTGCAAAGGGGTGGAACATTTCCGGTAAATATCTGGAAACTTTCCGGAAACTTTCTATGGAAACTTTAGCTTGGGAATTTTAGAAATATTCCAAAATGGAAACTTTCCACAGGAATTTTGGGAGATTATGGGAAATTATAGTAATTTATGGGAATTAACTGGAAATTTTGGATGATTTTAAGAAACATAGACCATATGACTCATATACCAACAACATATTTTGTCATAGGCAGACATTTTTGCAAAAAAGATACAATTAAAATACATAGCATTTTTCTGTTAAATAAGAAAAATATGTAGATTGTAAACTGAAACAATGGAAAGGGCAATCAAAACATTTAAATCATGAATGAAATGAAATCAAGTGTGGTTATGTAAAACTGTTTAGCAGGACGCAGATGAAAAAGCACAATTTGTGCTATCTAGCACCATGATAATCTAACTTCTTTAATACAAAGGTGCTAGCTAGCTTACCTTTGGCATATCTGCCTTACCAGTGAGCTAGTAATCTATATTTTGATTGGGTTAGTTAAAATGTAACATTTTAGAACAAATATCATCAAGTTATATCATCATAACTTGGTTGACTCTTTGTAGTCCTCAAATGTGTAGCCTCGTGTGTCTGTATCAGTGACTATATGTGGCTCATAAAGGTTGCTTTAGCAGTCCACAATTCTAGAAATCATTGAGCATGTAATGGGAGGATGCACAATGCAAATAGGAGGTGCGGCCTCAATAGCCCTGCATAAAGAAGTGTGTTATGTCCCTATGATTGAAGAATAGCAAATTATAGGCTACTCAACTTTATGCGTATCAAATCTCATTGTTTTAGCCAAGACTGCTAAAATATTATTTTCTACCAACTACCTTTATGTCCCTGATCTTCAGTTGTGATAATTCACAGTTTTTTCCAATTAATTCTCATAAATTCCTGTTAATTCCCATTAATTCCCAGTTTCCAACTTTGAAAATTCCCGGAATTTTGCAACCCTACACACACACAGTGGCCATATGTTTCTCTGAGGCTTGCAGGAGCCCAGTGCTTGACTGAGCAAGCATCCATCATGCAGATGTCTGGCCAGCAGCAGCAGTAGATGCTCACACACACACAAACACACACACACACACACAGTGTCCCTATGCTCTTAACTGGCCTGCAGATGTCTGGCTAGGAAGCAGAGATGACCTCTGAAGAGGTCACTTCTTGTGACCCAGGAAGCAGTTCCATTAATCTAAGATCAGGGTCAAACCCCTGACACCTGCGCTCACATTGACTTGTCTTTCAGATGACAGTAATCCATGTCAGACAATACTGTATAATGTGTAATCTAAGAGCAGGCAGATTGTAATCCTCCATCATCTGTTGTATATAAAATAAAGTCAGTGATTTCTGTGGAGGGTCTCTGTGGAGCTAAGGCAGGAGAGATTAATCTATACTATATAGAACTTTTTTTCCTTATATACTTATATAGCACATTTCATTTTGACAAAGCACATTTTATACCACTGTCAGCTCAGCTAAAGCTTTGCTTTACACAAAAGAATTAAGATTACACAACAACTCACAACACACACACAGAGACAGACACAGACAGCTTTGTGGGTTTCAAAGCTGTCAATAGAGTGTGCATTTTCAATTGAGTTGGTTCCACAGCCAGACAGCAGAAGACCTAAAGGCGGATGTGTATGTCTTGGGTTTGAAGGGACCTGGGGTGGTGGTAATCACGTAGTAGGTCCAGATAAGGAAAGCCGGCTCTATTAGGGGATTTAAAAACAGCCTCTCCAGGTCAGGGCTTGTCATGAGACCTTGAGGTTTGCAAGTATTTTTCAAATGATGGCTGTTGAACATGGGTCAATGTCAATGTGCTGCGAACGATCCAAAGAAGCAACAAAACGACCATCTTGACCTTTGTCATGGGTGTCGCAGGATGAGGGGAAGGGAGGTGAAGGTGTTTCTGTTTCAGACAGCAAGATGCTTTTGTTTGTGTTTCAGATATAGCTGGTTGATTGTTTACTTTGCAGGCAGGTGAGATCAATGTGGAAATTGATGACTCCAAACACACTCACATACACAACCCCCCACAGACAGGATATGTCAACGATTTTTTATGGATGTCATGGACAGTCAGTCAAGGAGTTGTGGAGGGTTGAGGTTTGCAGGAGTCAGGGAATCACACACACTATACAAGTTTTAAGCATTAAGCTCTGCTGCACAGTAAAAACACTGACCAAAACGGCACATAGCTGATTTCCTCTGAGCTGCATCAGTCTCTCACTCACACACACACACACAAACACAGAGAGCTGATTTACTCTGAGGCTCAGAGTAAAGCCTCAGATGTCACAGAGCAAGGCTCAGATATCACAGAGGCACATCAGTCACACACACACACACACACTCCTGATAAAAAGCTGATTTACTGAGACACTGTCTATTTGTCAAGGCCCTGAGATTGAGAAATAACACACACACACCGCAACATATCTATCCCTCTGTATCTTTCCCTCTCACACACACTAACACACGTGTGCTTTCACTCTAACAAACTGAGGACGTGTACGCCTACTAGTGCACAGCTCAAATTTTTGTAGTCACATAAGAAAACAGTTGTACACAGATGCAACCTTTACTCGGGATAGTACACACATGCATGCAACACTAACTCAGGATAGTACAAACACTCATGCATCCAACACTAGAACACGCAAGCACACATGCAATCTAAACTCAGGATAGTGGTCACATACGCACAAGCAACCAACACTTAGATTGCAGTGGGCACACACACACACACACACACACACACACACACACACACACACTGACTCCATGCCGTGTTGGTCGGAATAATCATTACCAGATCATTGTGCCAAATGCAACAAATCTTTTGGTTGCTTTCATAAAAATAAATAATTACTTTTCAAGAAAACAATCCTGATAGGAGTTTCAAATGAAATGTAACAAACCCAAAATATTCACTGTCCTTAAAGTGGATCCTTTGTTTTTGCCTGTAGCCCACCATGTCAAATTCAAAAAACTAAATTCACAGAGGCTATCAACCGACTCACATTTGCGAAAGAAACATTTCTCTCAACAGATCAACCCACGCGCGAGTGGCGCGCATGTCCGTTACCGATCTGTCAACATTGAAACGGAATCGCATAAAGCTCGACACGGCAGACACCTCGTGGACATCGACTCCCCTCAAGACAAATATAAATGTGCGTAACACAATCACACGGAGTGTATTTGATAACACCGGTGGTTGAGTGGACAGGGGGCGTTCAATAATTTAGAAGAAAAGCAGGCAAAGAAACGCAATACTAAGTGAGGGGAGGGGGAAGAGAGTAAAATAATTCCCTCGCGTCAGGCTTTGAGCATGTTTCACCACTACGAGCATTTATAAACAGCCGCCCGCGTTTTGACAGCTCAAAAGGTCACTGTCTCCGCCTGTCGTGCAACTCTTGAAGACGCGGCGAAGACGGAGACATTTTGAGCTGTCAAAATGCGGGGTGGTGGTGGCGACCCTGCTGCGGCGGCGGCAGTAGGAGGTGTGGAAACGACTTGAGGGACAGAATGTGGGCAACTGTCACCAACACCAATAAGTCAGACTAATTACTCTTGTCTACTAACCTTTAATGACAGCCACATTTGGTCTCAACAACTTACATTTAAGAGTGTCTGAGGAATTGCTAAAGTGTAAAAGTAGACTGCAATCTTCATTCGGGCAGTTCCACCAACGCACACATTTGCAAATATGCAAACCGAGAAAGGGGGTGGTGAAGCATATCAATATTTCAAAATCTTTCTCGCAAGAATGATCTAAACAACTTTAACAATCTCGAAACTAATTCTTACTTTCCAAGTTCCTCGTACAGCTGATATTCGTCCGTAAAACGTGTACAGGTTGTCGTTGCCATGTCTCCGTCTTTCAGCGCGGCTCCTGGCTGTCCAAAAATGCAACTCCACCTTCTGATCCGAAGTCACACTAATGTCCCGTAAGCAGGTGGCCACGCGTCCGGAGCTTAAATTGCAAAACTACAGAAAAGTAGACGTTTTCGCCTGAAGAAGAGGTTTGCTGTCGCGCAGGCTCGCTTACCTTTCCAGCCACTTCAAGTGTGCGGTTGTTTCAACAGCACCACACTCGATATCCGCCCGACTCCACCGACAATTGCCCGACTTACCCGACAGGGGGCGGAATGCTGCTAATTATAATGTGGACTTCACACCACTTCTGTCTATACTTAAGACTCAATCTTATATCGTGGTTGCATGGATGAATTCAGACCACCGTAGATTTAGTAACTACACTACCTCAAGTCCTTGAGCATTTTCCGCAAAATCAGATCTTTTCCGACCAACTTTTCTCTGATTATAAAAAAATCAAGCATCGTAACCCTTTTTGTGCGATTAGGATCAGTTTAGTGTACGCACTGCGGGGATAAATTGGCGGTATATTTTTCATGTTTCAAATTGAGTTACGGGCATGGAGCGGCCTCTCCTGGTCACAGAAAACAATACTAAACACTAAAAGTATTAAAACAATAAAAGAACAGTGAAAGTACAGTTAAGTCCTTACTGTTCGCCTGAAGGACACAGCATTTCCGGAACAAAAATAGAGGTTCAAAACTTCAGATTAAACAGACGCCTGCCTTTATTATGAAATCAGGCACACACAAATTAGCAAAATACGTCCAAAGGACCCAGAAGTAAAGTCTGATCAGCCAAAATTTCAGCATCTGCCTCAGACCTTGCCGTTTTTATAATGGGTGTGTTTGTAACTGTAAGTTACAGACCCCTCTTTTACACAAATAAAAAAGTTGGTTTGGAAAGAGGGAAAGAATAAACATTATAAACAGGTTATATTAGGGTCACCTTTTCACCATTTAAACACTGCAGCCAGAAGTTTGAATGACATTCTGCTCCCAGTGACTCAAAGCTAACCACATCAAAAATGTTTCATAGTAACTGTAATTTGTCTAGGAGGCACACAGCGTGCCATCATAGCCGAGGCAGAGGGAGTGAGAGAAGTCCTAAACAGGTTTCACATTAAACAAAGCTCTTCTTCGGTTGGCATCTCGGGCTTAACCCAACTCCAATCACATCATAAGAACTCCAGCTCCTCTTTGGATGTGGTGGCCGCAGACAACAGCTGTGCACCCACTGGAGGTGTGTGTGTGTTTGCTAATGGGGCCTTCAGAACTGGACGGCGCTGGGCGGGATATCAAACATGGACGGGTCAAACTGCTGGCCTTTGAATGGGGAACCCTCAGCATCCCAGCCCTTCTTCAGCATCTCATGGACTTTCTGCAATAGGGAGAGGAGAGTCACACACAAACGCTCGCTCGTTCCCTCCCTCCCTCCCTCACTCCCTCACTCAAGGTTTGTTATTTTTTGATGCACAGCCTCTGCCCTTAGAGTTTGTTTGAGGTTTACAGCTCCTCTGTTGTCTTTTGAGACCAGGGTTTTTTCACAATGTATTCAGGGGGCAGGCAGCAAGCCGATCAATGGGAAATGCATTAAATTTGAAACAATAATGAAACGGCACTAAAACCATGCAGAATGTTGTTTTGTCGTTTCACTCTCATTATTTCTGAGACATTGTCCTTATTTAGGTGTAGAATGAGAAGTGACGGGACAGGGAAAAGGCCACAAGTCAGATTCCAGCCTGGGTCTCTCAGACTCACAAGTGACACTGCAGCCACTTGCTTAGCAGTGAGGGGGCGAGGAAGTTAATAACACTTCATTAAAACAAGCAGGTGGGTCAAGAATCAGTGGGGTTTGCTTTGGAGTTTCGCACACACACAATCCTTACCATCTCATGACTCTGGGGTTTGCCCTGGAGCTTCTGGTGGTAGTCGAACGTCAAGCGGTCCAGCACAGCATGCTCCTCCTCGTCAACAGTTGCCATTGAGCGCTCACGGTTGATCTGGTTGATGTCAATCTCCTGTTCCCCCTTCAATACAGCAGCCCACCACACCTCGCCCAGTTTACTAAGGGACACCTGCACAACACACACAAAGATTTTACACACACACAGATTATACACACACACACACATCACTAAACACAACCTCCGGAGAAAATTTTTTTTTTTTTTTTTTTTTTTTAAAACACACACACAAACACAAAGGCTAGCCTTGACCTAGCCCTGTCTAGGCAAAGAACACACACACACACATATTTGCATTCCCTTAAACTGACACACTGTGTTTTTCAGCCTACAGTAAATGAATAGAAGATGGACAATGGATGTATGCTAGGTGAATAGTAGATGACTTGTAGATGATTAATCAATCTATAGTAGATAGCAGATAAATAATAGATGTATGGTAGGTGAATAGAAGGTGCACAATAGATGAATAGTAGATGATTAATATATGGATAGTAGATGAGGCAGGTTAATAGATACAAGTAGAAGGATAATAGATACATTTAATTGTGTTTTTCTACTCCTCCCTCCTACACATGCATTCAAGGGGTAGATGTATGGTAGATGAGGGGATGATTTGGGCAGTTGTGACTGCAATAGTTCCCTTCCTACCACAACACATCGTCCCGGTTCTAGGCTCCAGAGAGAGTTCTCCATATTGATCTTGTGGCTGAGCTCCCCGCCCATCAGAACTCTCTCTGTCGACCCCTCCCTCACGGCAACGCGCAGCCTGTCAGACTGAATGCTGACAGCCACCTGGAGACAGTCAATACAGTTTTGATGTGAAACCAGGATTATGGTTTATAGATTGTAGATTTTGCATTCATCTTTACTGTCTTTCTGAACTGCAAAACATGCCACCATTTAGATTTTAAAAGCCAACTCACCTGGTTGCCCTTGACAATATTTGGCTGAACATGAACTTTGACCTCTACATCTGTGTAGTCTTGAGACCAGGTATAATTCTCCCTCACAGCTCCATTGTAGCTGTCAGGATCGCTCTGAACATCTGTCTGTTTACTAAAAACAACAGATAATTTAATTGTTTCAGCCATTCCATTTTATGTTCTCAGTGCCCTCATTTCTCCTTACCCTTTAATTTGTGCCAGACACATATTGCATCATGGGATGATGTTTTGATTCATGTTTAAATGAAGCTTACTTAACAAAGGTAGTAAAATATCACCCTCCTGGACAGAAAAAACTGGCCTTGGCTACAAATGGCAATACCTGGTACATATCTCTGGCAGCCTGGGTCTCGTGCATAGGTTTGTCAGGACATTTAGCTTTACAAAAGCAACAAAGCAGATTGCCAAATCCAAATCCTCCTGCCCATTTGAGGGAAATCGTGATAGTATGAATGAAAATTAACTTTCTATCAGGTGTGCACAGAACCTGTTTAGTGTGCTTAATTAGTGTGCTTACTATTGATCTTATTTAGGGCACTTATTTTAAGTTTATTATACGTTTTTAGGGCACTTATTTAGTGTGCGCTGCATGTACTCCAGCCAAACAAACGGCATACACATGAACTACCATAGACTTGATTTGGCTCAATCTCCCATCCTTGACCCAGCCTCACACACACACACACTCTTTACACAGAGTGTGTCACACACTCACGCTGGACACTCACGGCTCGGCTGCAGCTGCTCCTGCCCTGGAAGCTGTTGCTGCTACCTGGTCTCCTCCCAACTGCTGGGCCCCCTTGAAGCTCTGGGACTGAGAGGGGGCAGCAGAAGCGGCACAGGCTGGGGTTGAGGAAGGGGATGGACCACAGGCCTCCTCTGTGGAGCTACTGGATGCTGCTGCTGGGGCTGCGGCCCCTGCCTCTGCCGGTTCTGTCTGCACCTCCAGCTCCTGAACCGCTGATGGTGCTCGACGCTGAGTCTGTCGCTCACGGTCCGCAGTTGCCAACTTCTCAAATGTTTTAAAGGTCTTGAAAAAGAGGAAAAAAGCAAAGAATAACGTTACCTTGGAGTCTACCTTTGTTATGGCAACGGAGCACTGCTGTACTCGGGGCTAGGGTATTAAACAGATACATGTAGGCTTGGGTTTAAAACAAATAAGCAGTGCATTCATGACTGTTAGTTATAATAAAACAGTAACAACACAGAAAGCGAAAAGGGTCACTGTATGAATATTCGGGGACGCTTATTTTTTAATATTGCTGCATGAAAATAATCTAGCAGTTTTTTTATTGAGCATATGCATCTTCCTAGGAACCTCTAACATTAGACAAGCTACCGTGTAATAAGAAACCGACCTGAGGTCAGAGTTCGCAAATGTTATTTTGATACATACTCTGAGGACCATTTTCTCTGCTACACCAGGTGGAAAGCCCATACGATCATTTGGACTTGAAAGGTGACGGTAGAAATCTGTTTTTCGGTACAGAAATCCAAAGTAGATTTGAAGGAAGTCCTGTATATTTCCAACATGTTGTAATATCCCAAGTAGAGCGTTGTCATACATTTCAGTCATTTCTATTGGCGATGACATTATTATCTGAGTTAGAACTATGTTACAAACTGAAATATAGTTTACTATGACAAATGTAAAAGTTTTAAAATCAAATTTTCTGCAGCTACGACAACTACACACGACTGTCGGCTGTCTCGCAGTCTGTTATGTTCTCGAGCTTCTATGGTGTGTTACCTTGTATATTGTATCAGATGAAGCCACAACCGTAAACATATTAGTTCCCCCTGCGAAAACCGCTAACGAAAGTATAATGTCGGAACAGAAGTATAATATATTTAGAGATACATACAGTATGTAACCCGTCCAGGTTAATATGCCCTATATATAATTTTCATTTCGGACATTTCCACATTACAGATATGGGTCAGAAATAAATACAAATAAATGCCCAGCCCACGTGACGTCTGTCAAAATGGCGACGCCCTTGACGAGTCGGTGTGCGCTGCTTGGGGTGAGAAATTTAACAATTACATTTTGTTAATATGAGTGATTAGCTGCTGTCAATATATATTTTTAATCCTATGTTGTGTGTGGTTTAACTCCACGCTTGTTTTATAGTTGTAGCGCGATATTATAAATCATGAACGGTTGTGATTGAACTTGGTGCACTGAAATTCTGAAAATCTCACTGTCCACATTAATAAGAACAAGTATTTCCAGTTTTTTCAGTAACTTTATTAGCATAAGACCGATAGTGCGATCTCTAAAGTGTTTATTCTGCTTATAGGCTACGCTTCGACGACTACCCTTAAGTGGGACTGCATTGGGAGTGCGCGGTATTCATTCAACCGCGATATGTTACAAGGTAACTTAACGATACCCCATCTTTTTGTTTTACCAAACCGGCTTTAGTTATTGGATTATACATTTCTATTATAGTCTTTATTTCTCTTCTATATTCGACATACAGAGTGTTGCTGTAGTAATCTTGTTTGAGAAATAACGTTACCTTGATTCCTCCTAGACTTAGACTTAGACTTAGAAATACATAGATCCCCCAAGTTGGCGGATTTTTTATTTATTTTGATGCTCAACCTAGCTGCACGCTTTGTGTTATAAAAGGTAAAGTAAAATAAGCCATGCTTATTAGTGTGGTGGCTTAAATCTAAACCGCACAGGGGCCAGCATTGCTTCTGCTAGGTTTATGTTTTGTGTCTTTGCGTTTAACTTTGGGTTTTCTCCTCCTCCTCTTCCTATCTCTTCCTGACCTACCTCTGTCCTGCCTCTGGTCCATATCTGGTTGTCACTGCAGAATCGAGCTGCCCGTATTCGTGTTGGGAAAGGTGACAGACCGCTGACCTATGAGCAGTCTCTCCATCCGCACCAGATTGGCCATCGCAAAGGCTGGCTGTCTGCACATACCAGTGAGTAGCCTAACAAACCCTAGTACTGTGCTTGAGTGCTATTTCATGCAGTGCTTCAGCCCCTCAGTTCAGATTCTATCAGTGATGACCGTTGAAGGATGGTTAGCTCTGAAGATCAGTGCTTCTTGTTGTGAGCAGGCCAATCCATGTCAGTTCTGTGTGGTGTTATGTGTTCAGGTCTGTGTGGTGTGTTGCCTATGTTAAGGTCTGTCTGGTGTGTAACCTGTGTTCAGGTCTGTGTTCAAAACCTGTGTTCAGGTAACGTGGTCAAAAAGTGTTTTCTGTACGGGGTGGTTCTCTTGGATTGATATCGTTAACTGTGCCTCGAAATTGTCGGCAAATCCTACCTGATGTGATCTATATGCCAGCTACTCTCATTTGTTTGTAACCAAACACCTGTGCATGCACCAAGCACCAAATCCAGGCATCCTCAAATCTAGTTTTAAAACTCTGTTCAAACATTTGCTGTGTGAACACGGTGCAACAACGTTATGTTACCTGTGTTCAGGTCTGTGTGGGACGCTATGTGTGTTCAGGTCTGTGTGGTGTCAGGTCAGTAAGGTTTCAGGGCTGTGTTAGGTCAGGGTTGTGTCCTGTGTTCAGGGCATCAATCCCAGCTGACATCATTTCTCCCTTTGTCTTTGTTCCCACAGGTAATCTGCATGAAGAAGAGGGCGCCGCGGACAGAACCATAGAAGACGTCTTTATTCGCCGCTTCATCTATGGCACATTCCACGGGTGCCTGGCCAACGAGCTGGTCATCAAACGCCGCGGGAACCTTATAGTCATTTGTGCCCTGATGCTTCAGAAGCTCCCACCCCAGAAATTCTACTTCCTAATTGGCTACACAGAGACTCTGCTCTCCCACTTTTACAAATGCCCGGTGAAGATGGAGATACAGACTCTTGAACAAAAGGCAGTTTATAAATATGTCTGAGTACACGTACACACACACATACATATACTGTTAAGGCCAGTATGGAGAGAAATTGGCCTGGTGAAAATCCATATTCCCAACTCCAGGCAGTAATCACCAGCTGGCTGTGTTTTGGAATTCTAAGTTATGAACCCCAGTCAAAAGTGTTTCCATCAACATTATCCATCATCTTAACTACCATTAAAACAGTCCTATCATCATTGAGATGAAACAGCTTGATCTGTTTTTCTTTCCTGTTAGTGCACACTTCAGAGAAAAAAACTATGTAAACTATTGGATGTATTCTGGACTATGGATTTATACCAGTAGTTTGTTTAAAGTAAAGGTTTGTTCCGATAGATTGTTTGAACCACTAGATTTCGTAAGTACTCTGGACCAGCGGTTCCCAACATGGGGGTCCTGGCCCACAAGAGGGCCTCAGCAAGCTCTGTGGGGGGGGGGGGGGGGGGGGCGTGCCATTAAATTTAAATTAAATGTAAATTTTTTTAGCAGTGGGAATGAGTGGCAATCAGGGAAATTATCATGTTGCCTTCAATTTTATCCCATTGCTTACCAAAAAATGGACAAATTTCCAGGAAAAAAAGACAGTCTCACTGATTCGCCTTCAGCAGCTAATAGTAATGCCCTAAGCATACTGGACCCATGCAGGTGAGGAAGCTCCAAACAATTTGGGTTGTGGATCTAGCAGTACTGAAAAACATCAAGATATACCTGAATTATGGTTTTATTGCATTTCCTCGAAGTCCCTGATCGAGCCACAGTGCATTATCTGTAGCAAAGTTCTTGCTGTCCAAATTAATGACATTTGACTCATGAGACAGATGACAGATGATCATCCCCAATACTGCTAGGGAGTTTTTCCTTGCCCCTGTTGTTCATTGGGCCTCTTGTGTGAAGCGCTTTGTGACATGCCTTTTGTAAAAATGCGCTATATAAATAAAATTGAATTGATTGGAAACATTTTTGTCATCCTTACTGCAGACTTATACGAGCGATAATATAATGTGGTTACACTATTTTCTAATGGAAAAGAGGGTCTTGGGCAAAAAAAGGTTGGGTAACACTGCTCTGGACTATATATTTATACTGGTAGTTTGTTTGTACCACAAGGTTGAATTTGTGAAAAGAAATGTTGCAGTTGAACAGATACACCGGTAACTTCAATGGTATTCAATGACGACACCTAAGCAAGTATACATAACATAATTTTATTGATTCTTCCACAATTTCACTATATTCCTGTTCAATAAAGGCATCCCTACAGGTTCAGTGCAAAGGGTAAGGCACATAATCACAGTTTTATTGAATAAAAGGGTCATCTTCACATTTAAAATCCCTTTCCTTTAGTACCTGAAGGTACACACAAGGCCGTATACATGTTTAAATCACAAATATTACAACATAAAAAAACAGTGCACTAAATTTGGCTCATGTCTCGTCAGATGTCATTTTTTAGTCTGTTATGGAATCCACTGATGGAGTGAAGCTGTGTATGCATTCAGATCTGGAGGTGAAAGAGAATGAAAGGGGAAGCATCCAGCTAACAAACTCATTACAGAGACAGCTGACAGGTAAATGACATACACACATTAAAACAATTAAAGAAAAATAGCCTTCAAAAATACAGCTGAATCCCGCTCCTCAAGTCTCATCTCATCAAACAGTTTCCACCTAGAAAGTTTGAACGAAAGAACAAATATACTGAATACACTCTAGAAACTTTGGTTCCGCTGGACAGAACAAGTATACTGAAAAAACTAGAACCCTTGGTTCCACTGGAAGGACATCAATGAGGGCAAATCCTCCAAAAATTTGGCTAGACTCAAAACCTCTTTCTTTTAACTTTACATTAGCGAACCAAACTGGGTCACAATACTGATTGTGCCGCGTGTAGCCTCAACTAAAATCCCTTTGGAGTTTTCCTGTGCTCTTATTCGTCTCCTCAAGACATAGTTAGTGCTTGTTGTCACGGCAACTGTTTCCCACGCAGGACTGGAGCTTGATGAGACGCTGGTTCATTGTCTGAAGGAGAGCAGGATCCACCTTCTTTACCACATTCTCCAGCTGATGGGGGTCAGAGGTCAGGTTGTACACCTCCACAAATGACTGGACACACAAGAAAAAGAACATTTATTTCAGGTACACTTCAATATACTAAATGTTTTTATTGAAAGTTAAAAAATGCTGCGGTTATGAGAGACATTGAGATGATTATAATGACCCACAGACACAAGCGTGATTCACTGACATGACCCACAGACAAAGATATGACAACCCTATTGTGTGTTTGATGTTCCTTCCTGTGCGTTTCTCTACCCAGCACTGCTTCATAGCTCACCTCACTGTCTGCAAACTCACAGTACTGCAGGTTATAGCCCGTCAGGGTTCTCACACAAGCGTACGTGTTGTTGAAGGCGTCCTCACATGTGCAGTCAGGAAAGCAGTGCTACACACACACACACACACACACACACACACAAGATGAGACTGAAGTTTTTGAAGCTTTGTTGGCAAATTTGCAACATTTCTCAAAGTCTCATAATTCTTGCCATCTTGTGGTGAATAACTAAAAATTATATATAAAAGTCTACATGCCTGAACTGTTTGAAATGAATAATCTAAACACATCACTCTATTAATTGCACTGTGCTTATGTGAGTTAATCTGAGGCGCTTCATCAACTGTGCTACATATGTGTCAATACTTTAACTCCAGTCTTGTATCACTGAAAGAGACATAATGGCAATGCATCTGATGGAGACACTGGAGGGAAAATGACTGAGAAGTGGAGGTTAATGCTCACTGCTAGGCCCGGCCCCAGCTTTGGGCAGGCTGGATCCTCCGAAAGGTTCCCCTCCCCTGTGTACTCGACCAGGAAGTATGAACGCGCTGAGCCATTCCGCAGAGAAGGGGCCTGCCATGGGATACACAGACAGACACAATCAGGGTACAATTAGGACACAGCGCTTAGAACAGGACTAGTTCCGCCAAGGCCTGAAGTGTCCAATTAAGCCTGTTGAGGCTGCACAGTTCTCTCATGTTTATTCTAATTATTATAATTGTCATTTAATATTAACCCCACAATTTTCTTATGATGTGTGCCTAATGGACTAATGGTGAACTTTCACAATCCGAGAGCCTGAAAACCTACCCTAGGCAGTTGGGTTAGTCCCTTGAGCCGTCAGAACTGCCCAAGTTTTCTTCCTTTACCATAACAAGTAAAAACAAAAAACGATGCTAGGGGTTTTTTCCTTGCCCCTGTTGTTCATTGGACCTCTTTGTGTTAAGCGCTTTGAGACATGCCTTTTATAAAACGCGCTATACAAATAATTATACTGTAAATATTATAATGCCATAAATAAATCTCTTGAGTGTTTCCAAGTGGTATGTTCACACATGAACATGTGCTTCTGTTTTGTTTTGTTTTTTTGTGGACGTAGATACAGATTAGTCTGAGTAATACAGGGATGGGGAGCAAGAGCAGTAAAATATCTCTCACTCTCACACACACACACACCATTTGTGACAAGAAAGACTGGCCATCCACGTTGACTTCAGAGAGGTTGACTCCAGCAATGTCCAGAATGGTTGGCGCCAGATCAATATTTAGAACAGGATCCTGAGACAAAAACACACACATTAATATAAACCCAGAATAATGTGTGATGTGTGCGTGTGAGATATTTTCACTGAAGGAGTCATTGTCAGGAGTCATTGTCAGGAGTCACTGTCAGGAGTATGCTATACTTACGGGCAGGGTCAGCTTGGGCTTCACCCCAGGGCCCCGGACCATGAGTGGCACACGGATGTCAAACTCATACAGCTGCCTTTTATCAATGGGCAGAGAGAACTGACCTGTGCAAGACAAACCACACACACATCAGTGGCCTTCAGTGATATCTATAAGATGTAGGTGGGGTTCAGGGCAACTCAAATATGTGAAATCCATTATCGAACGCTCAGGCACAAACCTGTGTGATATCCATTATCGGACACATAAAAGATGTAGGTGTTGTTCAGCTCCTTCAGCTCGTCTAGTTTCTTCACTAGAATCTCCACCATGTCATCAACAGACAGTAACGTCTGCCACCTAGAGGCCAGAAAGGGAGTGTTATCATTGGTTGCTCATTGGGCCTCTTGTGTTAAGTTGTTGAATGAGCTCCCAATGTAGCCATCTGAAAAACACTACTGGCAAACTGCTCTTTCTTTTGGTTGTCAGAAAATGTTCTCCCTGAAAGCATTTGTTAACTTGAGAGTGTGTACACTCTACCAACCTATCTTTCTGTCTGTCTATCTGTTGCTTAATCTCGACACGTGTAAATGGAAAAAAGGTGTTACTTATTCTACGAGGCACTGAAAGAGAAGGTAAGGACTTTACCTTTTCCGATATGCATCGTCTAGGTAGTTCACCGAGCTCTCTGGCATGGGGCTCACTGGTTGTCGCAGGAGCCAGTGCTTGTCCTAGGCACCAACAACAGAGAAATGCATGTCGTCATCCCATTCTGTGACTGGATCACATGGGATCATTCGATTCTGTGATTTGGATCCGTTCAATGGGATGTTTTGATAAACCTGTTTATTCCATGACCTCTAAACAATATAAGATATATAGGGGTGGGGTGAGGGGGTTCAAACGTCAGTAAAACGCCTGCTTACTTTTCCTGCCTTGTTGAAGCTCCCATCACGTGGAGCCTTGACCTCATTGAAGGTTTTTTGGTACTGGGGTGCAGCCGTCCAGGGGGAGTGGGGGGCTGGGGGGGACAACATTATGAAGAAGGGGTGCTGGGGGCTTCTGTCGTCCAAGAAATGCAGTGACCTGTTCAACTGCAGGCAACAGATTGGTGTCAAAATAACAGTCATAATGTCAGTATGTTCAACTCTTCTGATCTCCTTTTTTCCTGTCTCGTGAAATTATAAAAAAGCATGCAAAACTTTGACACACAAATTAATCATTAGATGAGTAGGTCAATTGCCAGCGGGGCATTCAAATTATCCAACATATTTATATGACAACCAGATAGTATCTCATATTGTGGGACGCTTTGAACATGATGTTAATTAAATCTCCTTGAAACAAATTAAGCATTTGGATTTCAAACCATGACCCAATTTTACATTGTAACCATGAGCATAGCAAATGATCCTGCTGAACTCCAACCTCTGCCATATCTGAACTCTGACCTCTACCATATCTGAACTCTGACCTGTGCCATGTCCAAACTCTGACCTCTGCCATGTCCGAAATCCGACTGCTGCCATATCTGGACTGTGATCTCTGCCATGTCTGAACTCTGAATTCTGATCTTTGCCATGGAGCTTAGAGCACTAGAGCGCTAGATCCACGTTTCCCAGCAAGACGGAAGAAGTGCTTGAGTAGGAGTCATGTGACTGGTCACATGGCTGGTCATATGAGAGAGGCACTGTACACTCACTAGCTTGGACCTTCCACATCACACCCAGATTTACAGTGGCACATCATATAGACAAGAGGACAGCAAGGGTTCATGAAGGTTGCTATGGTGATGGCGCTGTACGATGGCTGCCGTTGACCGTACCTCCACTTTGTTTTTCACCCTTTCTGGGCTTTTTTGCGTTTTTCTTTTTCATTTCTGGCACTGTGCTGTGGCCTACAGGTAGCCTTGAATGTGGTTGTCACTTCTGTTTGGTTTATCGGCGGGGTCTCTGTGGGTTTGGAGGAGCTTGTTGGTTTGGACATTTTTTGCGAAGTGAATATACTTTAAATGATGCATTCCGACCGACCGTCATTTCACTGTCTACCCTACCGTCTTTATCTGCGGAGCTTGGAGGAGGTCGGGCAGGGACCCGTTGTGAGTGTTGGATGTGGAGGACTGCGGGGGTTGCCTGTGGAGTGGAGGACGGTTCACAGGGGGCCGTGTTTGGAGGAGGACGGCGCTGCCTGCGTGTCGGCTGTTATCCTGTGATCTCCGACGCAATGTTGGTCATCCCCTATACTTGATGTCACTCCTGCGTCCCGACTTCAGCCACAAATCCACGACCTCAAAACATCTCTTCTACATGGATCCTGAATCCTATTTATATGGACTATTCATGTACAATAGCTACTAATGCCAATGGCTAATTATTATTATTATTACTATTATTATTATTTTTTTTTTTCTTCTTCTTCTTTCCCTTTATCCATCTTTTCTCTTCAATGCAATTTCACTACATGGTTTTACGTTAGTAACTCAATTTATGTGACAAATAAACTCCTTGAATCCTTGAATCCTTGAATCCTTGAAACAGGTCACACTGTTCCTAGTTTGCTGGGGGATTCACAGACACAGTTGATGGCGAGCAGAGGACACCTGCTCAAGAGGGTGTTCCCTTCGTTTCCCATGAATCAGCAGTGACATCACTGGTCATGAGTCACATCAAAGCCTAAACATTAGACAAAGACTGGAACTGTATAGCGTCAGGGTGTCCAAGTTCAACCCAACTCTTGTTACATCTGTTAATGGCTATATGATAGTACCTGAATGTGACAGAAGTTCTTCTGAGATTATGTTAAAAAAAGGAAAAGATCCTAGAATATAATGTATAATGTCATTACTTGGCCATGGTCTTCCTTCAGAATGTTGTGTGGTTCTAAGTCAACTGTTCAACTGTTTCCGTTTTCCTCAAACACAACATGTTTTCAAAAGGTTTTGGGCAGATTGTGGAGATGATAAAGCAGAGCTGTTTGGTTGATAAACATAAAACATACATGTGTGTGCTATCGTACACATTTGCACTGAACTAAAACCGCAACTAAGCATCATACATATAGATTGACGCTGAGGCTCAGAGCTGATTTGGTCAATGATACAGAGCCTCTGAGAAACTCACAATAAGATCTGTGAGGTAGTCCTTGTTGTAGTCATCTCCATGCTTCTCTGCTTTGCCATTCACTGAGAGGGTGTAGTTGTAGTAGGCAGAGTTCCCAACCTGCAAACCCAGGACAAACAGGCCCATGTAAGAAAAGCCAACCACAGGAGATATGCACTTCTTCATTGTTAGGAGAGTACAATACTGAGCATGTGCATAGCGACATATGTGTAGATAAGCATCCTCACTGGAGCTTCTGCAGTGCATTAGGACAACACAAATTGTATGTCCTGTAGCAGGGGTAGTGTGGGGAAGGGAACAGGCTAAGGTAGAGATCAGTGTGAGGAAGGCAACAGGCTGAGTGAGGAAGCACAATAATGAGATATCAAAGGGTGAAGCCCCAAACATGGTCGTCAATGGGCAAGTAAAAAACACCAGAAAGGCCACATTGCTGGACATGAGTAAACATGTGACCGAGACTGGCTGGTCCCTGATGACATTTTGTCACAATTAAGGTCGTGCTAGTGTAGATAAGGAACATGCGCTTGTTCATTTGACCAGAAATTGTTACAGCAGTTCAGACGGAATGTACAAACCAGTTCTGGAGCTGATAAAATATAGCCTGGCTTGCGCGACAAAGCTCATAGGAGCTTAGTCTGGCCATCCTACATTACTAAACGTCTTCTGGGAGGCGGGTCTCATGGCTGGCAGTGTTTCTATAGGCAACCCTTGAGATGGACTAGCTCCTAAATCATAAGGCTTCCCAGCAGCAGAAGCGTGAGTTCTGTGCTCAAGTACACGCCATACAAAGTCTGCCAACATGCAGCTAGAGGCTTAGAAACCCACATGTGAACAAAGAATGTCTGCAAGGATACAGTATCTTTAAGCCCTGGTGAAGAACCGTTGAAGACAGTCTGAATGTGGAACAAGTCTAGACTTGTTGTTAAGGGGTTCCTAACCCGACTAACTACAGAATCACCGGTTATGGGAATGACTCCTCACTGCCTAGGGAATTATAATGCATTCTAGTGCAACATATCAATCACTACGGTTCTCAGTTCTCACTCAACAGATAGAACAGGCAGACATCACAGGAAACTTTTGAGTTACCTTCCACTGTTCAATGTGGTAGACTCTCTCTCCCTCTCTCTCTCAACCTGTATGTGTGTGCAAAGAATGACTTTCTAATGAAAAAAAGTGCATTTGCACCTTACCTCACTCAATCTCACGCTCTCTCTCACACACACATGCCTGTGGTATAGTGTTTCAGTTTGTGACAGATCCTGTTGGTTTAGCCTAACTCACCAGGGCGTTCCACTGGTCCCAACCAGGAGGTACATGGTCCACATCACCTGCCTCCTTCTTGCCGTACTTAAAACACAACAGGTACAATGTGTCCTTTAATAGAGGGTCCATGGACAAACACTGAGCATGCACTGCACAGCTAACACTTTAAAGACTCATCTCCTTTACATTCTAACTAGAATAGTTGAATAGCTGTTTACCATTTCAGCTAAGATCACCTGCATGTGTTTGTTCATTTAGGCATTTGAGGTTTTTAGTATACCTAGATTATGTTAATAAACTGTTTAGAATAATCGCAAATTAGGACAGGGGTAAGGATGAACCCCAAAATAAGAAAATAGTTCGATTAAATTATTTAACTATTAGAGTCTGAATTACAGGGTGCTGGTAAGTAAACAAAGCATTATTTTTGGCTGTGTTTGTTATTTCTTTCTTTTTATTTATGTCTTATGCTTATCATCAATTTCAAAGCTTTTTTCCTTCCCAAATATAACTACCCTTTTTGGATAATACAATATGACACTGCTATCTGATATTATTATCATAGTATCATTATTAGTAGTATTTTGCTATCTGTACTTGTATCTTACTATGTTTTGACTTCTGGACCTATAATATCTTTAATATGTTAAGCAAATTCTTTGTTAATGTAGATCTATTTCTTTGTTAATGTTTTGTATGTCACTTTGGATGAAAGGGCTTGCAAAAAACTCATAACCATAAACATAGGGCTGGATCAAACTGGCAGGTGAGACGCACCTGATTAAGGTACTTTCCGCCATAGAAGGTCTGGTAGCCATTCTTGCTGAGATAGACAGGGAAGGCTAGGGATTCTTGATCCTTCTGCCAGGCTAGGCTGCTGCAGTTGCCAGACAGTGAATTGTTCCGGACCTCATGGTTGTGAGGGTATTTTCCTGTAAGGATGCTGCTTCGACTTGGACAGCATAAAGGTGAAACTGTGAACTAGGGAGTCACACACACACACACACACACACACAGATAGAGAGAGAGAGAGAGAGAGAGAGAGAGAGACGCAGAGGCATTAGGAAACATAGCTGATAAAACAGGAAAGGGACACAGAGGGTGACTTGGGGTACTTAAAATACTGTTTTTGTGGAGTTGAGTTATATAGCCTACTCACCGCGTTAGAAAAAGTGACCCCGGCATCCCCTATCAACTGTTTAGTCTTTTTCATTGGAGTCTGAAAATGAATGGATAAGCAGCAGTAGTTTAGTATAGTTATTATTAGGTTAAATTACTGGTAATGTTACTAAATAAATCATAAGTCAATGATTCAGCAGACAGATCAACTACATAGGAACTAATTGTTCAAGAGCGTGATAAGGAACTCTTCCACAGTCTCTTCCTGCTTAGTTGCACTTTCATGTAACTTAACACATGACTGGCTGTGGCATAGGATAGGCTGTGTCTTTAAGCTGTCTGTCAGCGCAACATAAAGTTAGCTAAACTACGCAATGGCTTAGCCAACCCAACGACAATGACAGTTACTGATACAATAACGTTTCAATTAGTCTTTTGGAGATCACGTTATACTTGTAAGTATTTCAAGAAATAGGTCTTGTGAGTATGTGTGTAATATATTACACCATTATATATATAGGTAGGCTAGGTGTGTAGGTCCCACCTGAAAAAAAAAAGAAAAACAACTCACCAGGCCACCAAGCTGAACATCCTGGTCGTCGGTCACAATTAACACAATGTTGCTTGGCTTCGCGCATTCTGTCCAACTGGGCAAAGACGCGAAGACGAGAAATGCGGTGACTCTGACAGCCGCACACGGTGTCCAATGTAAAGCGCTCTGTCCTAAACTGGCCCCCAGACTTGCCATTAGCTACAAGCTTCTGCTCGTCTTCACTGCTGGTCGGTTTGTTCACCACAGCAGCGTGGTTGTAACGTTACATCGAAAAAGCACCTACAGGGAGGGGAGGGTCGGTTCGGGATAGTACATAAAGACGAGTGGTGGAGGAGGTCTATCAACTTTGAGGAAGTCATTTGCCAAATGGTCATATGACTTGATTTGTAGAGAGACTTTAACCTAATGTATGCAGGCATGTTGTACTCGAATCTCCGAATCACTAAAAACGCAGGGTTTGTTTAATAGCCTACTTTTCATACTTTCATGTTGGTTTAATGTCATTATGGTGCAAATGACGAACGACCTTTCTATAAATGATTTACACTACAATTGTTTAAATGTACCTCCGATATACATATTTCACATCTATAAAAGATACCATTTTAAATCTGTTTTCAATTAAGTTGCAAGTTCGATTGTGCAATCATGTTAGGGAAACATTCCCCTTTTCCACGTCGGTCTTATTTTGACTGGTGCACTGCGTTTAGCTTCGTGCCACTATTGGACAAAACGTTCATTGCGTCATACTCCTTGCGCGGTTTCACGCTCCTCGACTTCTGTAGGCTACATACCCTCTTGGCCAACTGTTTAGTCAGAGAGTCTATGCCAAACACGAGGACGACGCCGGGTCAGGTCTGCTGCTGACTTCCCGCAGACATGCTCCTTAACTCTTAACTGGAATGAGCTGGGCGTACAGTGGTCATTTGTGTCTTTAGAGAGAGTTAACTTGAAGGAAAGATGAGCTAGTTTCGAACTCTACTAGCATTTCAGATGGTCCCTTTAAAACGCAGGAAAGTTGGCTCAACATTGTCTACGGAAGACACCGACGCCAATGTTAACAAATATCCAGACACCGTCATCTTTATCTTAGAGAGGAAGATGGGAGCGAGCCGCAGAGCTTTCCTCACTCGACTTGGACGAGAGAAGGGCTTCAAGGTCGCAGAAAAATACAGGTGGGTGTGCAATATAAAATGATGCACTGTAGTTTCCCTTTTCTCTTGTTTCTCGGCCTTGACCACTTTTGCTGTAATTACAGTGAAGATGTCACACATGTCGTCGCTGAAAACAATTCTGGGGATGACGTTCATGCCTGGCTTGAGGCTCAAACCGCTGGTCGCCCTGCCAGTGCTCTTCAAATACTGGACATCACCTGGTATACTGAAAGCATGGCTTCAGGCAAACCGGAGAGCATTCGGGAGAAGCACAAATTAAAGGTGCGACGTGATGAATATCTCTTGGCACATTAATCACCCTAATGTGACCCTGGCTGAAAATGTAATGGAGGTGAACTATTGACTGCAAATGTTCTGTGATCTGACGTCGCTACATTTGATGATGGAGGTTTCAGCAGTAGTTTAGTCCTGGGAGCGATGCCGTGGTTTGATCGGTTTGAAATGGCCTTTGCAGGCAAGCAGCACCTCCGTACCTGTCCTCCCTGCTGTCCCTGCAAAGAGTTACGCCTGCCAGAGAAGGACGCCACTGAAACATCACAACCTGTTTCTAACTGTAAGTTTGCATTTTGTGAATAGAACCTTGATTATTGGAAGCAGCCATTTATCATAGTTTACTGACACAAAAGTAATGTATTGTAACTCATGACTTGGAAGCAGATTGGCTTTGCAGATAGTACACTGTTGTACTGTAGGGCAGCCTTATGGTCCGGAGAAATTGAAGCCAAGACGGTGACAAAATAAGTGGGTGAAAAATAAATCCAAACCAAGTGGAAGAGTTTACAAAAGTATAAGAAAGAAATTCAAAAAGAGACACAAAAAGTAAATTAAAACAAACGAGAAACTGTGTCACCAATTGACTTAAACCAAAAATCACATATAGCCTACCAGTTTGCAGCGACTGGGGTTACTTCACTTCTGTACTCTCAACAAATGGGTTTAAATAGCTCAGCTGTTCAAGTAATTAGCCAATCACCAGGCTCTGTGAATCAGGCTCCAATCAGGCTGCTAACAGCCAATCAATAAGGGCACCAATGTACCCATAACTTCTCCCCTCTATGGGGAAACCTGCACAGTTTAAACAAGATAATAAGGCCTACATTTAAATGAAAAGAAATATATATAAAAAAAAACTAAACCTATGTGCACCTAGGTAACAGTCTGAAATTAAACACCACAATATAAGGCACATCTTATACATATATTTAAAGTGGGGCTTAATGTTTTGTGTAGTCCTGATATAGAACTCTGATTTCATTATTAATATTTCTGATATTCTGATATTTCTAATTCTGATATCATACCTTATAGTGATTACTGTTTTTGCAACCACCTAATTGTGGCTGTAGGGTTTTAGGACCAGTGGAAGCGTAGTTGTCAATGAACCTAGCCAACATGACTGTAGCCTGGAATGTTTGAACTTGAATTCTAACGTTAATCTGTGTGTGTGTGTGTGTGTGTGTGTATGTGTTGAGCAAGGCGCCCTAAATTACTCTAATAAAGACTGACCCTTATGTAAGTTATAGTTGACAAATATAAGTTGCTTTGTGTCCCATAAAAGTGTAAATGTGTTGTTTGTTATATGCATAATTGTTTTGCATATATGTCACTAAACACACTAACAAAGAATTACAAACCAGAGACGGCCTAACTACACCCCTCGGCTGTTCTAAAACCAGCGTATACGCACGGCCTCTCGTGGCTTATTGCTTAATTATAAACTAGAGAGAGGGGTAATACTACTACTAGTGTAATACAGC
>JAGFZM010001682.1:99934-126516 GCA_017657215.1 Limnothrissa miodon | reverse complement strand
AGGGGTAATACTACTACTAGTGTAATACAGCATTATAAACTAGAGACAGGTGTAATACTGCTAGTAGTATAATACAGCATTATAAACCAAACACAGGGCTAGCATTTACATTCAGTGAGGAATCTGCTCTTGTTTATTATGTTGAGGACATCAGTAAATCTAAGGGAATGTAGGTGTGTCCTCTAGCGTGTTGAGTGTGTGTTAGTGAATATAGGTGTGTCATTTAGTGTGTTGAGTGTGTGTTAGTGAATATAGGTGTCATTTAGCGTGTTGAGTGTGTGTTAGTGAATGTAGGTGTGTCTACGAGCGTGTTGAATGTGTGTTAGTGAATGTAGGTGCGTCTACAAGCGTGTTGAATGTGTGTTAGTGAATGTAGGTGCGTCTACAAGCGTGTTGAATGTGTGTTAGTGAATGTAGGTGCGTCTACAAGCGTGTTGAATGCTTATTAGTGAATGTGGGTGTGTCCATTAGCGTGTTGATTGTGTGGAAGGGAATGCAGATCTTACTGCCAGCAGGCTGTGGAGCCCTATCTGTTGATTTTTCCCTGTAATTCTTCAACCTTTTTAATTCTTCAACCTTTTTAATTAATCTCCAGGAGGCACTGGAGGTGCTGGCAGAGAACGCTGAGTTTGGAGGGAATGAGGGTCGCAACGTTGCTTTCCGAAGAGCTGCCGCCATCTTGAAGACTCTCCCAGAAGCTGTTGAAAGGATGGAAGACCTTCAAGGCCTCCCCAATCTAGGTGTCCACTCACTTCGAGTCATCAAGGTGAGATGCTGCCATCGTAGAGGAAAGCATTAGACTGTAAAAGAAATACTTGCATTGTCTGTGATTAGAATGTGCTCAGTTCAGAACTGCACGAACATTTTGTCCTATCGAGTGTCTAATAATTTAAAATAGTCGAACAGTCTAAAATAGTCATGGAGCAACTTTTCATAGTGTCAGTTTTTAAATATGAACATATTTGATATGACACTTTGTGTTGTACAGAAGGCGGCTCCAGAATTTTTCATATTTTTAATATTTAGTGCTTTTCATCTGATAAAGGAGATCTTGGACTACGGGACGTCACAGGAAGTGGAGGCAACGCGACACTCTGAGCAGTTTCAGGCCATGAAGGTGAGAATGAAGTTTTGTAAAGTTGTTTCAGACCATTTTGATGCTATAGTAATGCTATGGTGATGTCAGTGCAAGATGGCAGCCTGATAACACAGCTCCCACTCTTGTTTTTAAGTTTCTTTTCATTAGTTTAGCATTTGCATGACCTGTCCGTTGCAGAGACAGAGTGACGGGCATCTAGTGTGCTCAAATGCGTCGTTCAGCTGTGGTTTGAGTGGTTGAGTGGGGGCCATGTGACTGCAGGGCTTTTTTCTCTTTCTCTTTTACTGACAATACTCTAAATTGTGCGCTATGTGCTTTACCTTAGTATTTAATGTGTGTGTGCGTGTGTTTGTGTGTCTGTGTGTTTTGTTCTTTGCAGGCACTGATGTATGATGTTTGTGCGTGTGTGTGTAAGTCTTGTCTTGTGTAGTGTTGTCTGCAAGAACTGACGTGTATGTGTTGTGTTGTATTGTCTGCAGGCATTGGCTTATGTGTTATCAACAGGCACTAACGTTTGTGTGTGTGTGTTGTGTTGTCTACAGGCACTTACAAGCATATTTGGAGTCGGGGTGAAGACTGCTGAGCGCTGGTTCAGGGAGGGACTCCGAACCCCTGCAGATGTTGCTAAATCAGAGCAGAAACTAAACAACGCCCAGCAAGCAGGTTGGCAACACACTTTCCCCTTCCCTATTCTCCATAGTCTGAGTCAGGGGTGATTTTAGCCTCAACTAAACACCCCCCATCTCCTTTAAGACATGACCCTTGAAGAGTGGTTTGGAAAGTGAGCAGGCCTCAGTCTTGTTTGGAGAGTTGGATGAAGCCTAAGAGCATGATGGGATGTGTGTGTGTGTGTGTGTCAGTCATGCAGAAGCAAAGCTTTCTGGGAAATGTGTGTGAGTGTGTTCTGTCTCTCAGGCTCGTTGCATTATGGTGATCTGAGACAGCGTGTCAGTCGTGCAGAAGCAAAGCATGATGGGAAATCTGTGTGTGTGTGTGTTTTCTCTGCATGCACTGGTGTGTGTGTGTGTGTGTGTGTGTGTGTGTGTGTGTGTGATCTCTCTCCCTCAGGCTTGTTGCATTATGATAATCTGACACAGCGTGTCAGTCGTGCAGAAGCTGATGCCATTGGGCAGATCGTTGAGAGGGCAGTGCAGGAAGTCCTGCCGGGCGCTCAGATCACACTTACAGGAGGATTCAGGAGGTTGGTCATACATGCACACACAGACACATACACTACTGCAGGGATGGTCTAGGGCCACCAAGCTTTAAAGCAACACGCCACCGTACTTCAGTATTGAAATATGTTCTTCCCCTAACTTAGACGAGTTGTACATACCTGTTTTGTCTCTGTGCATGGACGCAATTGTGGTGACACAAAATAAAACATCGTGATTTTCTAAGCAAATGACAAGGGGAACTATGTATGGCAGAAGAACACTTGGGAGCCCTTCGCCGTCAGCGCAGTAATATCCTCACTCCTGACAAATCTTCTCCCCCATTGACTGTATATGTTCTCCCCCAAGGATGTTACTGCGCTGACGGCAAAGGGCTCCCAAGTGTTCTTCCGCCATACATAGTTCCCCTTGTTATCTGCTTCGAAAATGGCTATGTTTTATTTTGTGTCACCACAACCATCATAAATAACTATTCGAGTATCCGCATGTAAATAGGAAAGACGTGGATTTGCTTGGTGGCTTCTAACTTCAAGGCTATTTGGTGTACATTGAAAGAACTGGGTTAAGCTAAATGCTAAGAAAGTAGCATCGCGCACCAGAACAATTGCGTGCACGCACAGAGACAAAACAGATATGTATCAACTCGTCTAAATTAGGGGAAGAACATATTTCAATACCGAAGTACGGTGGCGTGTTGCTTTAAACCGGCACTAAGCAACATTCTGTTTTTGTCTCTCATGAGCTCCCTCTAAAGCCCGCTGTATTGCATTGTATTGCACTGCATTCTATTGGAGGCGGTCCGTGCTGCTGAACATTGCAAGTGCTGTATTTACCGCTATTGGCCACGGTGGCGCATTCTACACCGTTCGTTCGCCGTGTAATGACTAATTTTAGCATCCTAAACAGTATGAAACGGATTAATTAAATGAAAAATGTTGCGTAGTGGGCCTTTAAGCACAGGCCATGGCGTGTGTGTGTGTGTGTGTGTGTGTGTGTGTGTGTGCATGCCTGTGCCCCTTAGCGGGAAGAACACAGGCCATGGTGTGTGTGTGTGTGTGTGTGTGTGTGTGCATGTGTGCGTGTGCCTGTGCCCCTTAGCGGGAAGAACACAGGCTGTGTGTGTGTGTTTGTATCTTTCCACAGAGTAAAGGACATAGGCAACGATATGTATGTCTCATGTGTATAGGCTGGTAGTCTGTGACTTCAAATTGGGGGGGGGGGCAACATAAAGCAAAGGCATAATAACTGGCATAATATTGTTCTATATCAGCAGCATGTTTATTTGGAAAAGGAGATGTTTTCTAGCCTGGCAAACGCGACTGATCTGGCGAGGCTGCCTTACTACACGCCTTCTGGGAGGCAGGCTTAACCTACGTCCATCAGATGCCTCTGTATTATACTGGGCGAATCTACAACCAATCAGAAAACTCATTCCAATGATGTATGCGTAAGCTCATTTCTCATTGGTTCCCATTTTTTGGGAAACGGAAGAGCTCTAAAACGGCAGCCTGGCCAGACTGACTAGTTCGCGAAATTCAATGTAACGTCACAGGAAGTATGGGCGGGCCCAGGCTAGATGTTTTGTGCACTCATGAACTCAAAACCCATGACTTATGAGTTGTTTCAAATAAAGTGTGTGTGTATGTCATTAGGGGAAAGGACACGGGTCATGATGTGGACTTCCTCATCACTCACCCAGAGGAGGGAAAAGAGGAGGGGCTTATGCCCAAGCTGGTGCAATGGCTGGAGGCCCAGGTAGGAAATACTGAACATAAGGAAGGGATGGGAGGGGCTATTGCCATAGGTATGGGAGTGGCTAGTAGGGTAGGGATAAGTGGGGCTCTGTACATAATATTTAATTTTGGAGGTGTGTGTTTGTTTTTGTTTTTTGTTGTTGTTTTTTTTAATTAGAGGGGCCATAGATGTGTACAGTGTGTTGATCCATATCTTTACATCTGATTCTCAAAAGGATCCCTGACTAGTGGGACATGTTGTCCTCATATGACTGATATTGGCATCAGCTACGGAGACCACATATTTTTGTCTCTCTTCAAAGTTTAGTCGTCAAAAATCGTTTCACTCGTATGTTGACATCGTTGTATAAAGTTGTAACAAAAACCTGTTTGCATTTAATCAAGGTTTAACAACAGTGCTGCTGCTGTACGTAGTCAGCATCAATGCCAACTTTGATGTCACTTTTTTTAAACCCGAAAGCATTGAGGCATAAGTGTGATCTGTTGGCTCCTCTTGTGGTCCAGGGTTTGCTGCTGTATCAGAAAACCACCAGGAATTCGTACCTGGAGTCGAAAGACGGGCCGGCACGCCCGCCCCAAAACATGGATCGTTTTGAGAGGTGCTTCTCCATCTTTAAGTTGGAGAAGGCAGACCCAGGGGTGAGCTCGTCCTCTGCCCAGGCTGGGGGTGCTGTCTCTGGGAGTAGTGAGGGACGAAGCCCAGGGTCAGAGCTAGAGACCCAGCCCCTCATCGCTGGCTGGAAGGCCATCAGAGTGGACCTAGTGGTCAGTCCTATCAGCCAGTTTGGTTTCGCTCTGTTGGGCTGGACCGGCTCCAAGGTGTGCAGTCTGGCGCTTTTGCTGTTTGTTTTATTTCCTGATTTGTTTTGTATTTGCAACTTGTATTGCAGTTCTGGACCGTGTGTGTGTGTGTGTGTGTGTGTGTGTGTGTGTGAGCGCAGATGTTTGAGAGGGAGCTGAGGCGTTGGGCAGGATGGGAGAAGAGCATGTCCCTGAGCAGCCACGCCCTCTATGACAACATCCAGGTGAGTTCACCTGTGTCTAGGTAAATGTTCTTGTCATGAGGTTTACCTGAGGTACACATGTGTTATTATTATTATTATTATAATAACTAACTGGTGTTCTCATTCAGAAGCGCTACTTGAGAGCCAACACGGAGGAGGAGATCTTCACCCACCTGGGCCTGGACTACATCCCACCCTGTGAGCGCCACGCCTAATTGGTCTGTCTGTCTATGGAGGAGGGACTGGATGTGAGATCACATCATTGGTTAGGCTGTGTGTGGAAGGAGGAAAAAACAGCAACTGAATCCACTCTTCACCTGCCTGTGAATGAGATTCACCAGGAGTGCCAGGAAAGCTCGGAGGAAGCTGATATTAGGACCTTATAGGGGTCCCATGGGGTTCTATAGTGGCTTTACAGGGGTCTGTAAGGGTTCCATAGCACCCTCATGCCTTGTACCCCCTACCAAACCTTAGTATGACCCCTCTGACACAGGCAAACAATATACCTCAGTCACAATAAGCTGCAAATTCCCTTATTCCTGAAATACCTTTTTGCTTTTAGACATACCTGAACACTTGGATGTTTGTCCTTGAGCGCTGAGTTCGAATAGACATCTGATTTTATCCTGATTATAGCCTTCCATCCGTGTGTTGGCCTTGCCTCAGTTTTAGTGATGACAGTGACAGGGTTTGTGACTGTGACTGTTTGATAGTATTAGTTAAACACACTGCAGTTCTGTTAGCTGTTGGTCAGAACCTATGAAAGCGTTTTCTGTGGTTCTGTGGCAACATGCACTGTTTTTAAACCAAGCTTTTCAAATGCTCTGTTTAATGACCATGGCCTGAGGGGTTGGACACTGACCTTCGACCGGATGAGAGGTTTCAGATTTCAGTTATGTTTACTATTGCTAATGAAATTCTGTGAGGTTGATATGAAAGTAGGGGATGAGTGGGGTAGCTTACAGTGAGTGCAGAGAAAAAAAGAACTACCTTTGGGGAAGGTGTGAGACACAACTACCTTGTTTGATCAGACAGGTATTCTGTCATTATTTGAAAGTCATGATTACCTTTTGCAGTATAATCATCTTCAGAAATATATATTTTTATATGGTATTTTTTTTTTCAATCGTACTGTGTGTGTCTGTGTGTCTCTGGCAACAGATATGACACATACAGATGTGGTCAGACACAAACACACAACCTAACATAATGATGCTCACATACTGTAAAACTTTCTTGCACACTTCATGTTAACAAAAGAAATTGTTGTGTTTATTTTTAGGCTCATGTATCTAGATCAAATACATATAAACATACACAAATACACAGGTTTTAGCCTTGAATGGATAAAAGGCTTTCCAACCTGGATATATTAAAAGGCTGGATTCCGTAGATTCGTAAATGCAATTTAAAAAAATAAACTGGTAAAAAATATCTGGTTAATACCTGGGTAAGTAATAAGTAATTCTACATAGTTTCTCATTCTAATACATTATAGGTTCATGTGTTGACACTGCATGTGTAGACTACTTTATCTACTTTGATATTGAAAAGACAATTGATGAAGAATCAGACTAAGAAGGGTCGGTAATGTCATCAATATTGATCTAATCCTACTAATTCCCACTCCCTTTTTTGGTAAGGAATTGATGACGCTTTCGTAACTACTACTGTATCTAACATTACAGAATAATTTCCTTGTTATTTCTGAACAATAAACCCCTAATTGTTGAGGCAATAAATCAAAGACAAAAGTAAAATTTGATAGTAGGACTTGTAGTAATGTAGTAATGTAATAGTATGCTGTTTTAAATATCCGCTTCCATGTTAATGGAAGTTTGTGGCATGGCCAAAGCACACAGGTGACTCTTAGAGGGGTGTGCCACTGGATGAGATGGTAGTGAGAGATGAAGCTGCCACAAGATGACAGTTTGTATGAATATAATTTGATTTCCACATATTATTAGTTACATGTTTAATTACCACAAAGTTACTCTTATATTACTGATCAGTAAAGTGAAACCCTCTTATAAAAATAAAATATCTACATACGTATAAACAGAACCTTAGTTGAGTTGAACGTATGTTGTTTTGTGTTAAAATTCTTTGCATTAGACTCAGTGGTCTGTCATTCTTGGAGTTCTACAGATGAAATACCAACCAATAGGAGATTCCATCTTTGTTAAGTCCTTTATGCTCCTGTTGCACCTGTCTGTTGCCACCGAAACACGGCCACAGGTGCAGAGAGACTGAACATGTTGACTTGGCCTATATCTAGAAGAGATTATACACACCTGGTTGTCAGAGGTTCAGTTGGAACAGGAAGACAAGTAGGACAAACACTTGCAAATGTGCTAAATGTGTAAATTATAAATATACTAGATGAAAATAGAAATGTAAAAATATATTTTAAAGCCAGCCTGGATTTTACTGTGTTCTCTGTAAGAATATGGTCACATCCAACTGTTTTTCTGTAAATCAAAACCCTCAACCTTGAGGATCCATCCAGCTCAGAGGGGAAATCACTGGTTTGTGGCTGAAACATGAGAGAGTCACTTGCTGAGATTTTGTCACTCCAAATGTTGTCATTCCTGCTGCCCCATGCACAGCTAAATAGCCATGCCCTTCAGTATTCCTGTCAGCTTTTCTTGGATTTGCCACCAGGTGGCAACATTCTGTGAAGAGAAGTGTGTGGTACAGTGTCCGTGTTGTCCACTCTACTAGTGTGATAAACAGACCAGCTCACTGTAGAGCTCTCGTTGCTAACCACAGGTGTTTAACCAGGAAGGCCCCAGTAGAGGTACAGAAAAGTTTCTTCCGAAGAGTCTTGCTGATGATAAGATGCTGAATCTAAGACACCTGTAAATGTATTTTGTGTCTGTTGATAATTCCCATCATCATTCAGCATTCAGCTCTGAGCATCTCTTATTAGAGACAAACACCTGGCAGACCAACCAGTGCAGTCCTCTCTGATTCAGAAAAGGTAGATTCATGCTAAAACTAGTAACTTCATGTTTGTTTGTGTGTGTGTGTGTATGTGTTTGCTCTTGTTTAAGAAAGAAGAACCTTGGACATGAAACAATGCTTATGGTTATTCTGACCTCGACACTTATTATGATGTGGACTCATAGACTTTCATGAGTGAGTGGCTTGAGTAAGGTCACACTGATTTTCCATATGAAAGATAACCTATGAACTGATTTTATTGGTGGCTATTGAGAGTTATGCCACAGTACTACTGTATCACTATAAACACAATACAATTCTCCTTAGAAATAAAAATTATTAGACTACTTTCACTTGGTGCTAATTCAGCAGGAATTCTACAGAATAATTGCAGTTTTCAAGCACGGTGGATGAGGGAGAAGTCTAAGATGCAAATGTTTGTCATCTTTTTTTGATAGAACCTTGATTGAGAGCCTGTGAAGGGACAAACATAGCCTCTTAGCATGCAATGAAGATTACAAAGGAACAGTGTGCAGGTACAAAATGTCTACAGTGTAGCTTACAGCCCTTACGGTTCTTGCACATATCATTGCTTTGGAATGAATAGGCTATTTGCCTCGACCTAAGATCAAAACCTAAATATTTCTGCATCATGTATTCTGCAAGATTGTCATACAGAAGATGAGCTTTATTATCATAGACACGAAACATATTCAAGTAATTAAACTGAGATGCTGGATATTGTCTGCTGTGAGGCTAAACACTTTCAGATAGTGATTGGGACAAGACCGCCTATGTTGAGACCGAGTCTTTGAGAAAGCAAGAGCGAGTTGAGAACGAGTCTTTCAGGAATCAAGACAGAGTCAAGACCAAGACCATAAAACCAAGTCAGTTTTCATAACCATGATTAAATATCACGCCTGTTATAGATCTAGAGACTAAGCGAGACTAGGAATTGTTTACAGGAACAGTTTACAGGGAGGGAGCTCTACTTAACCTCTTCATGTGACCATGTGCATAATTTTCTGTCAATTTTTCAAATGGCTTCAACTGTACTCCTTTTTTAGGCCTTAGGGCCACCTTGATTTTGAATCACAAGTAGGGGCTGCAGAGCAAACTCAAATTGGCCAAAGGTGTGTGTAGATTAGTAGGCTTCTTCACAATATTTTTCAAAATGTGATAATTTTGAGAATACAGTAGAACATAATGTTCAGTATTAATATTTTTTTTTGTAATCATGGAAAATGGTTGGAGTTTTTGTGAACATAAAAAAATAAACTGGTCTTTGAAGGTTAAAGTCCGAGACGAGACCGCTTAAGACCGTCTTGAGTTCGAGACCGCTCTCGAGTACTACATTATTTTAACATTTAACATTTATTTTAACATTATTTTCAGACACAGCTGACACTTCCATAGCAGGGTAGTCAAGTGGAATTTAAACAGAGGTTTAAAGAAATCTTTTTCTTTTTTTTTTTGCATTTTTTACAGATAGATGTGTATTTTTGTATACATTACTTTCCATTTCTTAAAAAATTGTAATTGCTTACCTTAATGGAAAATGTCTTTAAATCTTTAAACACATGAGTCAATAACATAGAGTGACTCCACAGCATCAGAGGCCATTAGCGTGTGTTGTGGATGTAACTCCATAGCTGGTGAGACTAATTAGCAGTCTTAAAAAGCTTTAACGCTTAACAGGGCGAGCTTGTTTTATCTGTCTGAAACTGTATTTTATGGCCCCTAGTCTCCTCTAAGCACCTCTTTCCTTACTGCATAATTGACCTCTAAATGTGTCCTGAACATCAAAGGGCGCGTCCGTGTTCACGCCTCCGCTGCTGCCTGTGGCCCCACAGAAAAAGGAAAAGGCCCCGAGAGGCAGCAGGCTTCTCCTCTCCTCCCGACACTCCCACCACACACACAGACAGACAGGTCTCAGGGAGGGACCAGCGTCTTCATTCACAAACATGACCCCTGTCTCTGCTCTGCTGGGAGCTGAAGACATGCAGGGATGGCCTGTGTGTGTGTGTGTCTGGGGGAGGGCCAGCAGTTATGCTCTATTATGTTTAATTCCTCTGTGAACTCTAAAGGCTGAATGTGTGAAACAAAAGTTTCAGGTGGAGAGGAAAGAGGAGGAGGAGAGGAGGGCTGGATGACACCTCTGAGTGATTGATTGAGTGAGTGAGTGAGTGTGTGTGTGTCCATAAGAAGTTACTGGAGGCCATGTGTGTGCACACACACAGACACACACACACACACACACACACACACACATACACACACATTCACATTTAAGCACACAGAATGACATAGACCCTAGCCATGAAACTGACTGTGCCATGAAGGATTTATTTATTAGATGTGCCTTGGCCATGCATGGGATGGGTTCTGGGACTAGTTAAGAGCATTTGACACCAGGAGCAAGCCGTCCACACTGACCAATGACACTGTATGGAAACTTTTGTCATTCTCAGAATCGCTCTATAAGTGATCCCACTGATATTTTTGCATGTAGTTAGTTCTGATTCTTGTTCTTGGTGTAAATGGCCCTTTACACCTCAGCAGCATTTAGAGATGCTTGATGGCATCATAATTCAGATAATCCCAAAAGTGTGTGATGGAGTTGGGGGCTGTGTTGAGACTCAACTGTGCTGAGATCAGTGAAGTTCTACCACATCAAACACACCCAACCTTGAGGTCAAATGAGAGATTGCTAGACTTTATGGGGCTAAGACCTGCGTGACTTGCAGTGCTGGCCAAGTTGCTCAGAAAATGTAATGAACTAAAATACTAGTTACTCCACGTCAGATACTCAATGTATTTAACTAACATAGTTACTCCACATTAGATGAAGCTTCACTAACTGAGAAAATGTAGTTAACTACATAGTACATAGTACTAACTACATAGTAGTTAACTAGGCTACCAGTTACTCCACATCATAAAGCTTCACTAAACCAAAGCTACCTAAAGACAAAATGTCGCGAGCTAAGATACAAGAAATCGTCAGTACTTTAATATGTAGATTACTATATGCCTAGTAGTTCACTACATGCATAGCTACTCTATAATTGACAAAAAAGTAAATGTTCCTTTACTAAGGCACTATTTGTGACTAAGATAACAGATCTCTTTAATAGACAAAAGAAATAACAGTATAAGTAGCCTACTGCACTTTCATATAGGAAAACAGTAATTTGCTGGCGTGTTAGGTGTGAGAGGTAAAATGGGTGAATAGTGCTTTGTGCTTGTATACAGTTTAGAATAAAATGGACATGTTTCGAATAGAAACTGTGAGATATATGTGGCCAGGTAATGAGCCTGGATAAAACACATGGAAAAAATCTGCAATATAATTATGCCACTAATTATATAATAACGCCATTCATATTAATACAGTTTAAATGAAAATATACACACACACCAGCCAGGTTCTCCTTTCAAATACGAACTGTCCTTGTGGTCTTAGTGTCTCTTTGATGTCCACACTGATTGTAATGAATGCCAGCAGAGACACTGATTCCTTTCACAAACTGATTCAATCGTATGTGTGTGTGAAGGGAGATCTGCAGGCAAAGAGAAGAGAGTATCTGGTCATTTCAAAGCATAGGGTAAACTTACCACTCACAAGTAGAGAGAAATAGACATTGATTAATGAAAGCTTGTGATCCTGCATCTCTGGAATGGCCTCATGAAAATGTATTCCTGTGAATTATTGTTACTACATCGCTGCTACTTGTCAGAGTAGCAGCTTGTCAGATTTATTTGAATCCAATTAGGAAGACTCTGTTAGACTTGACATTTTTTAATTATTTCAAACTGTTAAAAAAAAATCATACCTCATACAACACCAGCCTAGCTCCCTAGCAATTCTGAGCTACCTGAAAAAAGAAAACACATAAGGTCAGTCCAGTTTAGTGATGATGAATGACTCCTGGGTGTAGTAGGCACAGCACTGCCTATTCAGTATTGATGCACTGTACACTTTGATTATTGGCTTGTATTGTGTGTGTGTGTGTGTGTGTGTGTGTGTGTGTGTGTGTGTGTTAACAATAACTAAGTTTAATTCTTAGTCTATAGAATCTGTATAAAAAGGTTTGTGTGTCTGTGCATGCATGTGTGTGTGTGTGTGTGTATTTTGCTCAGGAGCTGAGCAGTCAGCCTGTCAGTCGATGGATGTCTTGCCCAGCAATGGGCTGTGAGTGCATGTAGTTTGGTGTGGGCCATCCTAAGCTACTTGTAACCCCTGCAGTGTCGGGGACAGTATATTTGTGTGTGTGTGTTTGTGTGTGTGTGTGTGTGTGTGTGCGCGTGTGCGTCCCAAGGGAGACAAGACATTTGTGTCCATAACAGGACAGCAAACAGCTCCATTAGACATGAAAGGCTCTCAACAAGAGCAATCAAAAGGCCTCTCTGCAGGAACCCCCGCACTAACTCACACACACCCCACACACAGAGACACAGGGTCTCTCTGCAGACACACACACACACACACACACACACAAAAGAGCTGCTGCTGTCTGTTGTCCTGGGGGCTCCAGAAGTGGCGGTGGGGGAGGGTGGGAAGGGGGGCATCTAGGTGACACTGTGAACCAAACTGCTATAAAATTAATGCTAAGTTAGAATATGCCTGTTTTTTTCTCAGTAATTCTATTTGTAAATGTATGACATTTAACTGAGACATTTGTGGCAAATCCATCTATTAAAATGTAATAAATTTAAGGTCCAAATCAGGCTAGATCATATGATAAAGTTATGCACTGGAACCACTAAACTGACACACATATAAAGGCTGTATGAGATATATTAAACACACTCATACAAAGCGCCTGGAGAGCACTAAACTCCTTTACATGGCATTATGCCCGGTCACATGATACATAGCATCTGCTCAAAGTGAATGTGTAAAGTTTCTTACTCTCTCTGTCTCTCTTTATCTCTCTCTCTCACATACACACACAGAGAGGCAGACTGTAATCTTTGGTTTTGAAGCCGATGCTGTTGCCCTGTGTTCTGTTTGGGAGTTGGCCGAGTCGTCTCCTGGGCCCTGTCTCCTACACTGCTCCTCCCGTCTGGGGGCAGTGAGGTGGGAGCAGCCGTCTGTGTGCTGGGCCATGGGGTGGGTTCTCCATTCTGCTCTAGGAGCCCTGCAGAGTCCTCACATCAAAGCCCCCCCCCCCCCCCATCAGCTGTCAGCTGATCCACCAGGTGATGGAGAGTACAGACTATCGATACCGAGGGCCTATAGGGGCCACTGGGCTCACAACACACAGCCTCAAACCAGACTACACACACAACAACAAACAGCCTCAGACAAGACTACATTGCACACAAAGAAACAATTAAGACAATCTGAATCCACACAAAGAGAGAGGGAATCATGGCCTGATTATGTCTCCTGATATAATCCAGAGGGTGGGGACATAAGGACAAAGATTGATTTTGAGATACAGAGGTAGAGAGTTTGAGAAAGTAAACACATTATGTGGTCTTTGAAGTTTTAAACAGGATGAGTGGGTCATAGTGGATTTTTTGTGCATGACAATACTGTGTGCTGTGACTCATAGAACTTGTACTCAGGGCCTCAGGAGCCTCCTCACTCTCAACCAGGCAGATATGTTTAAACCACAATCTGACACAAATGCATTCATTGTATTTTTGTTTTTACAAGATTTATTCTGTTTCATTTACAGTCTGGACCTAGCCTGCTACAGCGAATTTCAAACAACGGGTTAACATTCTATTAATGTAGGTTTCTGTTTGGGCAACTATGGCTAATCCTCACCAGAACAAACAAACCCGCGAATAGTGTTTTTCATGTGGTGAAACCACTGAATAGGTGTTTGCCGAAAGTGCCAATTCTACAAGCATATCTACCACAGGCATGGCCTAGCCTAGGCTACTTCAAAGCAGCTCTATGCCTACTCCTCGCTAAACTGCGCACATTTATTGGTCTTTGTGTCATTTTCAATGGGACCCTTTTGGCTGAATAGGGATCAAATCAATTGCACAGTTTATCGACCATCAGAGGGAACTACAAGGCCTGTAGACTAAAGGGATAAAGAGAATAGTTAGAATATTTTGTTTATTTCGGCAAGAAATGATCAAATGCAGGGCAGTCAGACGCATTTAAGCGCATACACTCCTAAGTAACTCGAGATGATTATCGGCCGTCGTCTTGTGAATAGAGCCTGATGTGTGCTGTTATCTCAATCGGTAGTCGGGCTGCCCAGACGGTTGTCTCCTAGTCGCGGAGGCTCAGTGGAGTGCTAACAGACCCATTAAGTGCTACCAGGAGGATCAAAGGGCCGCAGAGCTTTGATATCAACACCATCTCAAGACTCGCCTTCCACCGCATTACCCTCTGCACAGACCCAGCGAAAACAAAATAGTGCTCGTTTTCCTCGACTCCCTGGTAGGATATATTTTTTAAAATGTCGCCATTGAGTTAATCACACATTTCTGGATCTGAGAATGACGTGATCCAAAGAGTGACCATATCTAACTTATAGAGCCTGAGGATCAGGAGGATGATCCTTCATCAACATTAACAATCGGATTAGTCCCATGGTCCTTTAATGTGTTGATCCCCTTTTAAGAAGAAATTTAATCTTTTTAACAGTGTTCAGAGTGTATGCTTGTAAATTAACCCTCTCAGTGGATAACCATCATCTCTGTCAATGATGATCCAGATGAGATGTATTACTAACTCAGGCCTAAACATTTTACTAAGACACAAGACATGATCACCATCAACGATGATCCAGATCAATTATTATAGGCCCCAAATTCAAAACAGAAGACATGATCACCTTCAACGATGATCCAGATATTGGTAGGCTTAAAGGTATAAGTTTTTCCAAGTCTGCCTGTTTAATTTTTTTATATATCATACTGTCCCGAATTGCAGATCAATGCAACATCACCCAGTTATCCTAAGCACACACAGACATACACCCACACACACACACTACCAGACATGCCAGATTGTGGATAAGAGACACTGAAAGCATGGAGATGACTGTGGACAGTAGGGGAGTAGTGTGTGTGTGTGTGTGTGTGTGTCATCTCCAGACTTACTGGAGACAGGAATTAATGGGCTCGTTGGGGGCCGATCGAGACGTCCTAATTACTGTGCTTGTGAAAACCTGAGGGGAGGGCTGTGGGACCGGAGGATGTTCCCTTTGATCTCAGCCTAAGTGAATTGTAAATGAGCTGGGTCGCCCATATAAATACCTCAGTGGAGACACACACACACACACTCACCTCTACAAGTCACATAACTGAGAAGCTCCAGGAGAGTCTGTACTTGACTACTGAAGGACACAGAGAACTGCTCACACAGCTGCACAGGACACAGAGGACTGCTCACACAGATACTTGGGTGCTCCTTTGCCTGGCTCCTTGTTTCCTGTCTGTGGATTTCACAAGCGCCTGGATTTACCATGAAGGGCCACTTCTCTGTGGAATGGCTCTCTCAGAGTAGCCTGACCTCCAGCAGCCAACGGCCCACCGAGACTGGCTGCATGCCAGCCCTGGAGGTTCCACAAACACCCAGCACCTCTGGTACTGTCGCAGAGAACCTTCCCGGGTTCTACAGCCGGTGCTGGCCTGTCCAGGACCAGCCTCAAGAGCCCATCACAGAGGACCACCTCATCTCCACAATTCACCAACAGAAACAGGACAACAGACTGAACTTTCAGCACTGTGCACAAGGTGAGCTTTTCAAGTATGCCCTACTCTCTACTCTACTATACTCTACTCTACTCTCTACTGTACTATACTATATATTTATATACTCTACTATATATATATACTACTATATTTGTCATATGAATTTTGAAATACACTCAGGAGACAGTGAACACACTAACTCTAGCTACAGTGGAGAGCAGTGAGGGTGCCTTGCTGAAGGGTATTTCAGCTGTGGTTTAGATGGTGACTGAAGCGTCAACACTGTTTTTGTAAAGAAATTTTAGCTTTAGTCTCAGGATTTCATAGTAATTATTAGACATAGGTGCTACTGAGGTTGACTAAACTGAATTCAGGCTTGTAATTAAATGTGTAAATTATGACCAATCCCAGCACTCATTTACCCGGCTGGATGATTTGGATTTCTGATTCCTGTTGCTTATTGGTGGAATCATTTTTTTGTTTGCAGGCAAAGAGGCAGATTTGAACACAGAGGAGGAGGAGACGTCAGGCTATGAGAGTGAAGGCGGGCACTCTGTGTCTCCTGGTGTGATGAAGGACAGCAGCAGCCCCGCAGCAGCGCTGCCCCCCAGTGGCCGGAGGCCCCGTACTGCATTCACTGCTGAGCAAATCAACTGCCTGGAGAAGGCCTTCAAAAGAAACACCTATTTAGGCACACAGGACAAAGCTGACCTCTGCAAACGACTTAACCTCTCTGATAAGCAGGTAGATACCTTATTCTCTGTTTAAATAATTAGTTACACTAGATTCACTTTAAACTCACTTCACTTTTCTTTATTTTATCCTAACAAATACAACCCGTCTCTTTTCTCTTGTTCTCTCAGATCAGGAACTGGTTCCAGAACCGGCGCATGAAACTGAAGCGAACAGTGCATGACGCGCTGGCACACGCGTGCCAGGCCAAGGTGGCGTCTCACCTGATGCAGTACCCCGAGCTCCAGACCTGCCGCCCAGCACCCTACCCTCAGTACTACCCTACCCAGGACACCACCACTGCCTACATGCCACCCACAGGCCTCCATTACAACCGTCCGCTTAGCGGGCACCTTCATGGTCTGTCTGTGGATGCCCTGTACCAGCTCAATGGACTGCCTGCCCTGGCCGTGGGCCCAGCCACCTCCCCCAGGATGGTGCCTTACCAGCCCTACCCTCACCAGTTTTAGCATGGACTCTGTTTGAACAAATAACCTGGACTGGGTTGATTTAACCCAGGTGCTGGCTAAACATAGATGGTGTGGTACCAGCCACTGAATCAAACTGTTACCAGACACTGTTGTCAACCATCAGGAAGACACCTCAGTGGATTGTGTAACAGCAAGCAAGCTGATCTAAGAGGAACCAAATAGCATACTCATAGAAAGCTGTATCAGTCCTGCGTGGTGAGCTACTGCCTGTCTGTGTGATGTAGAGCTGGACTCATAAGAAGACAGCAGTCCCCCAGGGTCATTCATCTATGCAGAGAATTTGTGCTCGCTACCCACAATGCAATGGATGAAGCTTTGTGGTTGTGTGTTTTTATAGAGGCATGGGGTACTGGGACTTGCTGCAGTGTGATTCTGTGTGTGTGTGTGTTCTGTGTGTCCATGCCAGTCTCACACCAATCCCAGTGGCAGAGGGTAGTGTGCAATATTACATACCATTGTCCTATTTGAAGATGACTATTATAATGTGAGACTTATTTAAAAACAAAAGAAATTATGCACATTGTGTAAAAATATATCTCTGTAATATGTATATACAATATTTTGTGTATTAAATTGATGTTTATTGAATCAAATTGCATATAGCCATCTTTGTATACAAAATATCCCAAGCTAACTGTCTATTGCTGCATGATGTTTCTATAGCAGCCATAGTTCTTGAGAGAGAACCAGAACTCAGCATTGCAAACAGACTTAAGTGTTTCATGTGTAAGGTGCTTTGTTAATAATACAATGTAATTCATATTATTACTTGTTTTTATATAATTAATATATATAATAATATATAATACTGGGGACAGAAATTGAACTCATTTGGCGGAATCACCCATTGCAACTAATCCATAGGCAGTCAGTGTCTTTGGGCCTCATTTACCCACTCAGAGGAAGAAACTTCTTAAAAGCCACTTACCCAGCTTTCAATATTTGTATTCCCCAATACAGGTTTTTAAATTAGGAGTAGCCTAATTCAATTCCCCTATTCATCCATTCTTTTATAACCGGACAAGTAGGATCAATGCACAAAAATAGAACAAAAACATAATTTCTGAAAGGGTTGAAATAGCATTTTGTGCCATTACGAAATCCTCTATGTCAAGAAATAACGGATATCGTGTTAGGCTCGCAGCCTGCTTTTCAAATAGGCCTACACTGGGAATATTTTTCTTATTAACACAAACTATATGTGGTGGAATTTAAAATGTTTTTAAAACAAACTCAGAAATTCAGACTTGCAGATGAATTTAGATGAACTGTCGTTAGTAAAATGTCCAATGCAAAAACAATGAAATATTTAAGTAAGTTTAGTCATTTAAAGTGGAGTTACTACACTTCATTTCATAAAGATGTTCATTTTAAGGCTGCTCCCAGTCAAAAGACTAAGGGGCTACATAGGCTATTAATGGTCCGAGTTATTAATTAGCGAAATAGAAATGGCTTCCACTCTATTTAGGTTAAAACTAACTTGTCTGACTAAAAAAACATTAGGTTAGTAGGCTTACAGTTAGTATATATCCTGCAAAATAAATGTTAAACTGGGCCGAAGTGCACCAGAGTTCAACCCCGCCTGGCTCATGCGGCTGTCTTGTTCTCGTCAGTCATACCAGAACACGTCGGAACGGCTGTACGCAATTAATCCGCAAAATTTTGCTAGAGTGTGTGATTTTGGTGGAACTATACACTTTATAGTTGCCTAAGAAAGTTTTTCCAACAGGCAGTACTTGGCGATTTCAACCAAATGATTTCTAGATTTTTCCCTTACATGATTAAAGGAGGGATTAGGCCTATGGTCTGGTCTTACTGCAGTAAAGGGTTGCCATTGGTAGCAGGCACAGTAAAGCCCTCATCCCATTAATAGCATTTTGGAAAAGTGTGTGTGCGCATTTGTCTGTGTGAGCCCTCACACTCAAAACAAACGATTTGCACCCAAATAAATCATTCATCCACTGGCTATGGAACCATAAGCACAGTGTGTTAAAAGGACGAGACATTTTTTTTTTTTTAAAAGACATTAAAACATTTTATGTATAAAACACTTCAGAGTAAAAGCCAATACCCCTGAAAATGATTTGACTCCTGCAAGCATTCAATACACAGTCTGAAGAGATATAGAACAAGCTTATCTTTCTTCCAAACAAAAACATATTCTCCTTACAAGGTACAAAAACAGGTATAGGGAAAAAAATAAGTCTACCTGAACACCTTGGGACAGTTTCCCCACGCATATACTAACACTCATCCCAAACTAAAAGCAGATCTCCATAGAAACCTTGGGCTTTTGTGTCACGGACAACAATTAATTTATGTGCTGGTAAACAGGCCGCTGTTAACTACAGTTACAAAATCATCCAAAACGAACTGCCCTGCTGATTGCCCTCTTCTATACACACATGAACACACTTAATCACGATAACATTGCTGGTTTCTATGCCGTCTTCTGCTGCCCCTTCTTGCCGATCAGGGATTTGTGGATGTGGGGGATCACACCTGCAGGACAGAGAAAAACACGACACATGATAAGGAGGAGGAGGGATGCTGGAATGAAAAGGAGAAGCAATGATGGGATGAGTAGAAAAGGGGAATGCTAGGATGAGGAGAAGTAAGACTTGTGGGATGAGGGAAACCGGAGCAGAATTGTGCATCTACAAGCTGGTCACTCGCTACACAAAGTCTACAAATGTACTTTAACACACAACGAAAAATCTACATTAATATGGCTCACACACAGACACTCACACACACATATTATAAATATATTGTACTATAAATATTATAAATGAATATTATTAAAGGAGTACGTTTTTCTTAGGAAAAAGTGAAGCTGAAACTGACCTCCTCCAGCGATGGTGGCTTTGATGAGCGAATCAAGCTCCTCATCACCTCTGATGGCAAGCTGCAAGTGACGAGGCGTGATACGCTTCACCTTTAGGTCCTTGGACGCATTGCCAGCCAACTCCAGCACCTGAAACAGTCCAGGATTTAACAAGAAACACCGGCACTACCTTTACACTTCTGCACCTCAGGGGACAATCCCAAGGCTTCTCCTGTGCCCCGATCCCTCACAGATGCAACTAATCATCTAATAGGCCAATTCCTGCTTGTTAGGACTTTAAGGGTTTAGGGTTTAGGACACAACACCGGGATTCAGCCACCCGCTCTATTCCACGTCAGAGCTTTACTAAATGATCTTTAATCTTTACAGACTACTTCCTTGAAAACGCTATATGTAATCTTGAACTGCAGGGATTAGTTCTGGTAGAAACCAGGAAGGACTTTAACTATACTTCCCAGCTAACCATATGACAGCCCAATGAAGTCATGACCTACCTCAGCAGTCAAGTACTCCAGGATGGCAGCACTGTACACGGCTGCAGTGGCTCCAACACGCCCGTGGCTGGTTGTGCGAGTCTTCAGATGCCTGTGGATACGTCCCACTGGGAACTATGGATGAAACAGCTTATTATAATTCATTCTAGAAATCTGAGCAGAGAATAAGGCTATTCACTGTGGTATCATTGTTTTTCAGAATTTAAATGACATTTTAATGTCTATACCTGAAGTCCTGCCCTTTGGGAGCGGGACACTGCTTTGGCCTTGGCTTTGCCACTGTCTTTTCCAGCTTTACCTCCTGCCTGTTTGAAACAGTCAATTAGCATGGCCATCAACACAACATAAATCCTCTCATCTCTAACAAAAAAAAAAATCTCCCATCAATATGAGAACATCCTCCTCGCAACCTCTTTGGGGCACGTGAACTTAACCCTTGAATCTGTCTCGCAAGTTTAGCCTTGCAACTATGTCAACATCAGTGAGTAGGGTGGCAAGGTTAAGTTTTTTGTCTTTGTTTTTTTAAACATAACTTTCCTCCCCAGTCATTTAAAAACCATCCATGAGATCAATCTGTGCACCAAGTAAATGTTACGAATTATGATTAATTAATATTTAGTTGTGAACGCTGATTTCTGCACCAAAGTTGTCGTACGGAAACCGAGCATCTGCACATTACATTTGTTGACACATGTTCAAAATCTTATGCTAAGAGGTAATGATAACGTTACAACTCAACATTAACGTTACGTTAAGGCATTTGAAAGGTTTCGCAAGATTCTAACGGGCAGCTAACGTTAGTACGTTAAAAACTGCAGATAAATTCTACAATCTCAAGAGTAAGTAGTAAGATCGAGTAAAATCGATAAAGGAGACGGCACACAGAAGAAAAAGTATTTTTCCCTTATGCTCACTCCCAAATAGCTTGAGTTCGTTTAATCGTTTGTCACAGGATTGGCGCTCTTTCCAGTAAGCCAACTGGCTACATAATACTTGCCAAACTAAACAACAAAGGGCAAGTAGTTGATGTAAATATTACACGTTCACAATTGAACACTACACTAACTAAACCCAGTGGGATGAAATATACCAAATAAAAAAATCCAAATAATTCCTACCATATCAGCGGTTAAATGTCCAGTTATCCTACTGAATTTGAGGCGGAGGGAAACAATAAAGCCTTTTCGTTCATGCAAACCCGTATGGAAGAATTGATTCTCGTGAGCACGCCTAGAAACCAATAGCAGGCGCCCTTACTGTTTTGAAAATTCCATTAGCCAATAGCAACACGATTTATACGGACCTCAACGGTTCCTCTAACCAAGTGCGCATGCTCACCTGAATGTCCAATGAAACGTCCACTACGGGCACAGGCAGTCAGATAGCAACCGGTCCACGAATTTGTCCATGCGCAACCTTACTAGAAACTGTAATACAATTTCTCCACTGAAATGTTGACATTGAGGGGATAGGAAGGGAAGAATGACGCAGACATTACATTTCAAACTGGGCATGTTTAAGTTCTGTTTGAGGGAAGATTCGAGTTTTATCCTATGGTTCTATCCTCGGAAAGATAATTGATAATAGCAGACCTTTGATATATTAATATTTATTTCGTATTAGCAAAGTTACTTAGGCTATGGTATTCGATGTGTGTGTGTGTGTGTGTTTTGTATATGGGTATTTATCTATGGAATTAAAGTCAGAAATTGCCCCATTTTCTTACACTTCCCTCTGTGGAGGTTTGTATTGTTCTGTAAGGTTTACAATACTAAAGGATGTAACAATCACCAGAAGAATCAATAGCCTACTGTTGTAAAGAGAGTGACACTTACGACGATGATTTTTTCGATTGCTCTAGGAAAGAAAAAATGGGAGATCCCTGATGTACTCTATCACGTTAGGTCTGAACATCTACAAAATTGCTGCCGTGGTCTGCTGCTGGTGATACAGAAATGTGCATGATCTTTCAAGACCCATATGAAATCGCAACACTAGTTTCACGGGTTAGAGGCAATTAACTGTTTTGTAAAACTTTCAGCCGTAGGCCCAAAGTCGTGTACAACGCTGGAGGCTTCAGGCGCACCCAACCGTGATTGGACCGCACCGTGCGCATGAGAAAAGTGCAAACTGTGAAAAAAGTTGGGTCAAGCACAAATACGCTCTAATAGACAAAATAACACGTCATGGGCACGTTTTTCACAAAGACACATTGACGATAACACAAAATAATATACTGTTACTTTTTTGCTATCTGTTTACATGTGCAGTTGTAAGTATAGGCAGTATTTAGGTAGATAATTAGACTGGCTTATTTACAACCATTAGTTTATTTCGCTGACATTGGTTGCCTGCTACAGCATTTTGTTTTTCAGCCAGCGATTGAGAACAGAACGTCAAATGATTACCATGGTTACACCATCACGTAGGAAATCAGTCTAAAATAAATATCACAGCGAGAACGGTTTTAATCGGTTTGAGCGAGCAGTAGGGTATTTTGCGAATGTCACTGACCCCGAGCCAGTAGATAAGGGCATCGCATTTATGGAAGTACACCATTACATGAGGGGGCTGGAGGGGCAGGGGAAATTACGTTAATGCAGCGGATACAGTTCTCGACCAGTCATTTGCCAGAATCCCACCTCCAGTGGATGATTGACAAAGGAAATGGCCTATCGGAGGACGTAAGGTGATTCACCACTTGTAATTGGCAGAAGTCGGGCCAATGTGGCTGAAGTAAATGAGTCCCTGCAGTATCGATGAGAAGGGTGTTCACTGTATGCTGCGCGTAAGATACGCAGGAGGGAGAACGAAGCGGGCTGGTGGCGGTGAAGATGGCGGATGGAGACAGTGGGAGCGAGCGCGGTGGTAGTAGCGGAGGTGGAGGAGGTAGCGGGTTTCAGCACTTCCAACGAGAGCAAGAGACCCAGGAACTAGCTTCCAAGAGGCTTGACATTCAAAACAAGCGCTTCTACCTGGACGTCAAGCAGAATTCGAAGGGCAGATTCATCAAGATAGCCGAGGTCGGAGCCGGGGGCTCCAAAAGTCGCCTGACCCTCTCTATGTCAGTTGCGGCCGAGTTTCGCGACTACTTGGGGGATTTCATTGAGCACTACGCCCAACTAGGGCCTAGCAGTCCTGAACAAATCGCGCAGTCATCCGGTGGGGATGACGGTGGGCCTAGACGAGCCTTAAAGAGCGAATTCTTGGTCAGAGAGAACCGAAAATACTACCTCGATCTGAAGGAGAATCAACGGGGGAGGTTCCTCCGAATCCGACAGACCGTCAACCGTGGGCCCGGCTTCGGAGTTGGAGGCCCTGGGGGCGGAATGCAGGCAGGCCAAACGATCGCGCTCCCAGCCCAAGGCTTAATAGAATTCAGAGACGCCCTTGCCAAGCTTATAGATGATTACGGTGGAGACGACGAGGAACTAACCGGTGGCACAGCAGCAGGGGGTTACGGTGAGCTTCCTGAGGGAACATCTATCATGGTGGACTCTAAACGCTTCTTCTTTGACGTCGGGTCCAACAAATATGGAGTATTCTTGAGAGTTAGCGAAGTCAAACCAAGCTACAGGAACTCTATAACTATCCCATTTAAGGCCTGGAGTAAGTTCGGTGGCGCGTTCAGTCGGTATGCAGAGGAGATGAAGGAAATCCAGGAGAGACAACGAGATAAAATGTACGAGAGGAGAGAAGAGTCGGAGGGCGAGGATGTGGAGGACGACTGAATCTCCTGGAGGGCCCCGGCTGACGTGAGATCTGCAGATAAATAATGTTGCAGTACGCAGACATGACAGATTTACAAAGTGCATGACGAATCGAACTCATACTAAAATATTGTGGCGTAATATACATTTGACAGAATTATAGATGTGTAAGATCCGAAGTTTTTTTTTTGTTTGTAAAGAGGGTTGTTGGGGTGTCACAATTAATATAGTAAAAAGCCATGGACGAAAGCTGCACGACAGGAAGGTCTTGTGAGAGTAGAAAAAAAGTAAGATTTGTTTCAAAGGCCTATGACAACATGGCGTTCTCCTAAACCAGCAACTCTTCATCCTAAGAGGACAAGATCTTTATACTGTCACATTATGATGACAAACAAATCTTTATAATGTCAGATTGTAACATTTATATTATGAAAAAAAGTATATATATATTTTCCCCTCACCCCTCAGCCTAAATGTATTTTGCGTATGTGTATTGTTCCTATTTAGCTAAGGACATGGGAGAGGTGCTCCAGTTGTGCGTTTCTGTCAATGTCTCTCCTCTGCCTCAAGCCTTTGAGTTGGAAAAAAAAATAGTCTAGAGGGCTCAGGAGCACTTGTGCTTCACCGTGGGTTGTTTATTTGGCTTCAAGGTGTCTAGAAATGATAATGTTAATGATAAAGAAATGTTAATGTTGGCTTTTGCAATATGATGTCAAGATCTTTAGCCATTTCCATATGCCCACATAGAGTGAATGAGCAAGCAAACTAGTTGGAACCCAGAAAGCCTGCAATGGCTGAAACATTGTTACTTTAGCCGACAGCCTCCATACATGGTAGAGGTCTGTCACCAGAGCTGCTGACGGACGTCAGCCCCCATCAATCAGCGTAGCCTCTTCACATTTGCAAAGCATTTGGTCACAATTTGTATACATTATCAGGACACTTATTTTTTTTTTAAAACAGTGTAAGAGCAGAAAATATATTAGAGGAAATGGACATTGATATAATTACTTCAGATGAATTGTTGTTGCGTGAAGTCCCCATGTATCCCCCTGTCCCCTGTCATGAAGCAGTCTGCCTGACCAACGTCCAGCGCCCTGAACGGGTAGCCGTGCCATTGACCCAAAGGGACTATCTCACTGCGACCAATGCAGAGTGGCAGGACTTTTGAAAAGTTCTCAGCTGAAGATTGACCCGCAGTGCTGCCTATTAATCTCACAGACAGACAGAGAAAGATTTCCACACTACTGTCAACTAGATTGGACCTTGTCTGTGAGGTAACCCACATGTCACCCTACTGCTCCAGGAGCCATCAGCCAGCTGACTCCTGGCCTGGGAAGCACGCACACAGGCCCTTAAACACTCCTGCTCTCTAAAGGACACAAGTTCATAAATGGGTTCTTTTCTTTTCTAAGAAAACTTATATTTGCAGATTATACTTTATCAAAGAAAAACGGAACAAACCAGCATATTTTTAATTACTTAAATAGAATATATCTATATGAATGAGAGAGATATTAAGCCATATGAGGCTGATTTCATAAAGCAAAGCTGGGGAGAAGCATTGTGCTGATTTTGTTTTTTTTCCCCCCTCTTTTCATTGGTTTGTTTACCTACTAGAAAGTGGAAGAACACATCTGAGTAAAGAAAATCTAAAAAGCAATGTATTGACTGTAAAAGATTCCCATTTTCTTTTCCTCACTATATGTTGACAATGTAATGATTAATGTGTTTCTCTGAAAGTATAGACAACAATTTATTTAGCACACTAACAGATGGGATCCCATGCTGCGACCATGTGAGCTCATTTTGTTTCTGTTTTTCTAAAAATTAGCATCTCTTTCCTTCATTTTGAGTTGTCTTCTGTTTGAATTTATTGAATTATCAGACAAATTCATTTCCATCTCTGTTCATTTCGTTTCGTTCCCAAGAAAACAGACTAGAGGTGTTTTGGGCGAGTGCAGCTAAATAGAAAGGCATCTATGTTTAATACCTTGTCCTGTGGTGGTCACTTGTCTCAATGTCTGTGTGTGCTAGCAGTCCAGGAAAGACATTAACATCCTCTCAAGGTTAAGTCACACAGAAAACACACTCACCTCAGACTTATTTCAAAGACTTCGGACAGAATGGCCAAACAGGGATAACACATGTGCGCGCACACACACACACAGAGTCATAATCACATTTTAGTTTTGCACTTTATATAGTAACACAGCAAAGGAATACCAGGTCAAATCTGATGCAATGTGAACTCCTACTGGGCCGTTCCAGGCCATTTAGTAAGACCTCACTTTTTATATTGCTGTGCTGTTGCACTCAGTGGCAGTTGCTTCACGTGTGTGTGTGTGTGTGTGTGTGTAGTTGTAATCCTGATGAGCCTATATAGACTGTCAAGTTCAAATCTTTAAGCGGTAGTGTCACACACTTCTACTGCTCCTTCTTTCATACTGGTTTCGGTCGGCCCAAGTGGGCCGGTGCTGTTGACTGGCTGGTTCCTACAGCTGTGGCAAGACCCCGTTGCATTAGCCTGTTGGAGTAACTATTGCTAGGCCACTGACACACGGCCACAAGGGTTCACTGTAAATCTATGATGGCGGCAGCTGTGCAGCTTGCATGGCGGCACTGGTGTGTGTTTGTGTGTGTGTGTGTGTGTGTGTG
>JAGFZM010001682.1:61778-94318 GCA_017657215.1 Limnothrissa miodon | reverse complement strand
TACAAACTCAAGTCAGGTCGCCCTATGTTAGCTATAGTTCCTGTTCACTTCTGTCCTGTGGTCCTGTGCACCCTTCACTTTTTGTGTTAGTTACTGGTTCACTATTCCATTAATGTTGAATCATGCTTTAGAGACACAGTCTACATTTGATGTTTCTTTAATAAAACATACCTGATAAATATCCATGGTGATATCAACGCATAAAATAAACAAATCAAAGCAAACCAGAGCAAACCTTTTATAAAAATAAACATAAATAAATACCCAGATAAATAACAAGCAATGATCCAAAACTCAAAAATAACAACTTCAGTGACATCATCCAAATAAATTATATGACCCACAGAAATTCAATATGAATGTCTACTTGACTTGTGAGGCAATACAAATTGTATTTACTAAGACTATCTTCCCCAAACACAAGTCTGGAGATCCATATTCTACTAGGTTTAAGCTTCATGTTCCCTCAATCTCTACTCAGCCTCAGAGCAGCTGCAGTTGTACATGGTACATACTCCCTGGACGTCTGGGGTTTGTGCTGCCTGAGGAGGCTTTAAAGGACCTTGAACATTGTCAGACGGTTTGGGACAGCCTGGCTCTGGCAGATCTCCACACGCTGGCCACTTCCGGGAGACGTGCTGATGAAGTAGCCCTCATGCTTGGCCGACTCGAAGCTGGTCAGACTTTGTCCGCTGACCGTCTTGAAGAACAGGAATCTCCTCATATCTCCACTGATGGACTTTAGCTCCTCCCTCTTTACCACCTACATGCAGACAAAAACATTTACACATTGATACCTGTGTGTGTGTGTGTGTGTGTGTGTATGTGGGGGTATGAGATGTTTTAGGGTCTGTGTGGGTGGGTGTGATTGAGAGTGTGTGGTGTTTAAGGCTATGTGTGTGGTTTGAGCGTGAATGATGGTTGAGGGTTGTGCGCATGTGTGTATGTGTGTGTTTGAGTGTGTCTGGTGTTTTAGTGAATGTGTATTTGAGTGTGTGTGATGTTTTAGGATATGTGTGGTGGTTATGTGTGTGTGTGTGTTAATTTGAGTGTGCGGTACCTCCAGGCTCAGCACAGGTTTCCCAGAGGTGGATGTGCAGGAAAGGTAGAGGTTTCCCCCCACCCCTAAGGCCACAGGTCGGCCCCGTTCAAGAGCAACAGACGGTTTGTATGTAGACAGCTCCAGTTGCACTGCAAACCAGAGGGAACAACAGCTGTGAGAACCCTGAAACCAACTCTGGACCTGCTGCCCACTTCAGTCAGCCAAGAGGGGGAGGGAGACACCTCAACCCTTCTCAGGAGACATGTCACAAAACACTGACACTTATGCTAATTGTCTCTAATGATTCAGAATCACTAATATAAAACACAAGACCCAGACTCCATAGGACAACATTGAGAAATGTAGTTCCAAATAAACAAATTTACAGCTCCCACAATCCAGCACCAGACATCTAAATAATACCGGTACTACATGTAATTTTGACTGTACATACACTAATGCATTGAAGAGCATTAAAGCATGATCTTGTGTTTTATTTAATTCTATTCTATTTTATTTATACAGCACTTTATACTAAACTAATGTTTCATGGTGCTTCACAGCAGAGAGCACCAATGAGCAACAGGGGCAAGTAAAAACTCCGTAGTAGGGTGTTCTAGAGTATCATTCAAATGCTGTTTTGTGTTCTATGTAGAATGCTTATCCCTCAAAGTCAACTTTATTATCCCAAAATAACAATACAGTTGGTCAAAACTTAAAACAGGTTTAAAATAAATAAATAAATAATAATAATATAAAAAGAATGCTTATCCCTGCTGCTCGTGTTATATAGTGGTGTACATATTTCTGAGTTTGGTATCAGTAGAACCAGGTTCCATGTTCTAGGTTCTGTGAAAGGAATGCTTACCCCTGGTGCTCATGTTCCCAGCCTGGAGAGTGATGGCCTGCAGTTCCGTGGTGATTCCGTTCCTTAGAACCAGGAACTTGTTGAGCTGGTCACAGATGTAGCACTTCTGCACCTGTTCTGACTGCTCATAGTGGTCATCAGCTTGGTGAGTCTGGGGATGGAACTCTGGAGTCACGTACTCTGAAGGATTAAAAACACATCACTGTAAGACCGACGTCTGGCCATCAGACACTCCACGCATATCTACTGTTCCTGTCTAGGTCAGTGTAGGTCAGACACACATGTGTGTGTGACAGAGAGAGCCATTATATTATAAGAGACTACCTGGACAGATGGATAAAAAGACAAAGATCTCAGGAGTTAAAACGGAATTACCTTCCACCAGATTCTCAAAGAGAATGTTGCACAGCTCGTCGTCAGAAAAGTCGGTGCTTCGCGTTTTAAGACGGTTCAAGGCAATGATGAGATTGACCACCTGACGCATAGAATGGGGATGCTGGGACACCTCTAGGTCAATTCCTGAATGCAGCTTACAAACACCCCGCTCACAACTCTGCACACAGGCACATATACAAAACACAAGACAAAAATTAGGATAACTGGGACATTCCATTTTGTAAGATGCATTTATTAACAGACATTATGAGGGGGTGGAATGTGTACAATCATTGCTACTGCATGCAGATCCTCACCGTGACCACTGGGCGGCAGCACACACATGAGTCAGTTTCCACGTTGTCGAGTTGGTAGCTGCAATGACAAGAATTCAGCCGTGAGATGCAGCGGCTACTGCTATGTAGGTTTGTCTGCATGTGCAGTTAAAAGGTAGCCGGCCTTTGATGCTCACTATGATAGCGGTAGTTCATTATTTCTGTTAAAAGGCATTTAGACCATTATGCTACCGAAGTTGGAGGAATGATGAATGCGTGCGCATCCATCCAGACCACTAAGTTTATAAAAGAACTGTAAACTTCTCAGAAACAGAACTTCTGTGATAATTTGGAGGTAAGTTAGCATTATGCTGTTTTTCTCTCACCTTTCTAAAGCGTCAGACAGATCGAAACACATGCCGGCCATGATGCTGTGAAATAAAGAAAAGAACGTTCAGAGAAGAAAGAAAAGAACATCTTCAAACAGGTGCGATGGATTGTAGCCTCGTAAAGTATTGAATGAAATTTCTGTGATCAAAAGTCATCTTACCGGTTAAGATGATAAATATCTTGGGTTATTGATCAGTCTCAGTCGTTGTAACAAGATGTAATGACCACCGTCGGTCGACGACTGTTTATGTAGTTAGTGTGTAAAGAGGAGGCGGGCGTGAGTGTGGGAATTTCCTGCAGTAACCTGAAGAGGAAACTTTGCGATTGCGTTAGATTCCTTCATCGCCACTCACGCAAGAAGTGCTAGTCCACCGAATATTGCAGAAGAAATTGTAGCCTAATTATATTACTAATTTAAAGTAAAAATGTTAATAAAGAAAATGTATTGTCGTTATTATGGCACCAGTAATTACATGTAGGCCTATTTGACAGTTGACAGAGGTTGTATAGGTAGGCCTGTAGCTCAGTTAATCACAATTTAACACAAAGTGAGGGAGTGGTCTGCGTGTGTTTCTGTGTGTGTATGTGTGTGTGTGAGATAAAAGTCAGGAAGTGATAATGTAGACCTACTTCTGTGTGTTGCTGCAGGTTCATACCTTGCCTATCAATCTCCTTTGTGAAGCAAATTGGGGCTCCTAGCATTGATGAAAGACAGTGAGTTCTACCTATGTGACACCCAGGACATTCCTGAGGGAGCTTTGTAAATCCAAAACTTCCACTCCTTACAATGAAAACAAGAAACCTTAAATCCAGCAGGGATTTTTTTTTCACCAATCAGACTGCACACAGCACAGGAAGCTGTGGTAATATGTGAAGCTCAGTGAAAATCCTTTTGTAGCCTGCCAGACTGGTCAGGAAGTTGCGCTTCAACTTTATGGAAGATTTTACCCAGGGTGTCTGCGGGGTTTTAAAAAGTCTGATAATACAATCTGCACCTTTAAGGCCTTCAAAGTCTTTAGGTTAAATTGGTCTGAGTTGGAAACTATGAGTGCAGATGCGTCCGTAGTGAAATTTGTGTGTAGACCATATTGCGTGTGTGGTCGTGGTATACTTTCTATGTGAAGTTGGTGGTTGTTATACATAATCATTAATATCCTATAGATTCTTATAAAGCCCTCGATGGGTTTTAAGACCAAAGACTTACTCCTTATTGTCCTGCTTAGAGCCCTCAATGGGTTTTAAGACCAAAGGCTTACTCCTTATTGTCCTGTCTTACCTCTCCCGTATTGCCCTGCTACACCCCTAAGATCCCAAAACGCTGGAGGAGTCTTCTGCCTCAGTGAGCCTCCACTATGGTGTCAATGAAGGGAAAAACACATCAACAAATAAAAAAAAACACAACCACAAAAAAAAATCACAACCGCAAATTAAAAAATGTAACTGCAAATAAAAAAAACATCACAACAAATTAATATTCATATCCACAAATAAAACGCTACCGCAAATCCAAAATCACAACGGCAAAACAAAAAACAACGGCAGAACAGAACACACAACAAAAAATCAGGTAACGGGAATGTTCTGTTGTGATTTTTATTTGTGGTTTTATTTGTGGATCTGAGATTTCATTTGTTGTTTTGTTTTGCCCTCCAGGGCCTCCGTGATGCCCCCTTACGAAGCACACACACACACACACACACACACACACACACACGTGTGGCAGCTAGTTCTCCATTTCATGTGAATGTTAGATTAACAAAAAGGTAAGATATATGCAATTTAAATGTAACACAATAGTATGTGAAAAATGACGAGTTGCCACACAATTTTGAAAATGCCTGCAGATAACTTTTTAGACTTTAGTTATGTTCGTTAACAGAACTTGCAGTCCATCTAGGCTAATTAGGATTTGATGATTTAGCTTTTTTGCTTTCCGTGGTCATAGTGAGCCCCCCATAGTGAGCATGACAAAGATCAGCTATGAGAGGCACAGACACCACCTCAGATGATCAGGACTGCCGCCTCTTCACGTTTGAATTAAAGGAGGACTATGAATATTTCCTTGAAAATGTTGACAGGCATTATAAACTTGGTCACGCTTTGAAGTTTCTTGAGAGGCCGACATGCACAGACACACTCACACCCCTCCCCTTGGGTGTGGACACCAGACCCTCGCACACTAACCTCTCACACCAACTCCCATTTCCTCAGGTACCACTGCTGTTCTCTGTGTAAGGCATTACTTGTTTAGAAAGCGTAATTGATTACACACTACCCCCTCACACTCATGCCTCAAACTTTCGTTATCATGTGTCATGATCAGACGCAGATGTGCTCAGACACACTCGTACCCGGATGCGGACCCGCACATTTCCTCAATTATGTACCGCCACTGTTCTTTGTGTTAAAAGCATTGTTAAATGTTAAAAGCGTTGCTTGTTTATAAAGTGTAATGGACTACACACAACTTGTCTCTCTTTATTATCCCCTACAAACCTCTACGCACTACCACTTCTGTTGAAAGCCATTGTTACAGTGTAAAATCTAAATGCCTATCCATAAATTCCGTATTTGTCTGTAGAAGGTAAGACCTGCTGGTGGTCTGTGACGTATTCCTGTGCTATTTACCGTTATTTGTTATGCATCTGTAAACTTAACGTATTGTTCAGTGGTAGATGAGTGCCATTTACATGCCACTGGCACGTGGCACATGTCGATTAATCATCTAAACCCTACTGACTGCGGGGTTTGATGTGGAAATGCCATCTGGAAGTGTTCACTATTTTACTGTCAAAAACAAAGCAGATAATCTAAAACTCCATCTTTCTCTCTCTCTCTCTCTCTCTCTATCTATCTATCTATCTATCTATCTGTCTGTCTGTCTATTCATCAGCTAGCTGATTGTGCAAATGTAAGGGTAGATTTACATTATAACTGTATATTTGCTATTATGACTCACAATAAAAAAGACTCAACTAGATTAGTGTGTGTTTGTGCGTGGGTGGCCGGGGTAGTTGTGGTTTCCAGTGGTTTATTGTGCTCATATGTTGTCCTTTGAGGAACAGGAAGGAGGTGAAACTCATTGTCACTTCAATCTGTGCAACCTAATCCTGATTCACTTCGTACTTAGATATTGCATGTCTTACGTGCATGCTTCTGTGTGTGTGCGTATGCGTGTTTGTTGAGATCAACTAGATATCTCCTCCGTGGTGAGCAACAAATAGTATCTGTGAGAACAGCTACCAACCACATCAGCATCTTAGTATCCGGTGGCTTTTTTTTCTGGTATCGCCTGTGAGCTTACCCAATCAGAAGTGTGTTTTTTTGTGAGGACACATTCTCAGGAGGAATTTTACCCAGGGGAAGTCGAAACAGGAAATGATGCGATGAGGGTCCAACTGAGAGTGCACAGTAGTGTGTAAGAGTGTGTGTGCTTTTTGTTCTTATCACGGTGGAATCAGCCTATTTTCACCGGCTGGAGAGGTTGTGTGAGTACTAACTTGCGTCGACCCACCTGCTCCAGTGCCACTGATCTGGACTAGAGCCGGCAGCGGTACGAACCAAGTAGAATGTGTTAGCGAGGGTGCTAAAACTCAGAAGATACTGGGCTCACTCAGAAACTCATCTTATAAAACATTGAGAGTGAGGTTTACTAACTTACTGTTGCCAACCGAACTACTAGTGACTAACTGCTGACTCTTACACAAGGGGAATATTTGCACAGGAAAAGGGACACACAACAAGCTAATCATGAGACTCTTTCTGTCAGAATAATATATTACCTTTCAGTATAACATCATATTATCTTAAAATAAGACATCATATCTCCTTACTATGTATCATCATATTTCCCTTTAATATAATAACATAGTTCCTCAGTATAACATATTTCCTCTCAATGTAGGCAACGGGCAAAGGTCCTGAATTCTCATTGCCAAAAGGCAAAGGTGCTGCTGTATGATAAACACGTTTGGGAGCGCTGGTGGTGTAGTGGTTAAGGATGGCTTGTGTGCTGGTGGCCAGGAAAATGTGAGTTTGTTTCCTGATTGACACCATTGTGCCTTTGAGCAAGGTACCTAAGTTGCACTAGGGGAGACTGCGTGAGTGTATGAGCGTTAAGCACTTACTTTAATAATTTAGCACCAAAATACCATAGGTTGCTTTACATTATATGTAGGCATGTGTGTGTGTATGTATTTGTGTCTGTACTGGGGGGGAGGGGGTCTAAGGGCCCAAGGCCTCTCTAAGGAGATGTGCTTTGAGATGCTCTTTAAACAGGCTTGATGAAGGGGCAGATTGTATGTGGAGGGGCAGTTGGTTCCAGAGAGTGGGGGCAGCTACATGGCTCTGGCTCTGTCACCAACGGTCCTGAGTCTGCTGCAGAGGATGGCCAATTAGCCCTTGGTAGAGGATCGCAGGGACCTCAAGGGGGTGTAGTGGTGGAGGAGGTCAGCAAGGTAGCGGGGAGACAATCCATGGAGAGACTTGTAGGTGAGGAGGAGAACTTTGTAGGAGATGCGGGAAGCAATAGGGAGTCAATGAAGATGTTCAAGGATAGAGTGATGTACTGCCAGGGCCTAGTGCCTGTCAGGACCCTTGCAGCAGAGTTTTTGACATACTGCAGCCAGAAGCTTTATTTCACTACTATACTTGTGTTGGAACATCAGTGAACACCTGTAAACACTCGGTGAGTTGCACATATTTTTAAAACAAATGTTTAGGGTTGTTTTAAGGGCCGGCAGACCATGCCCATTGCTTGCCATTCAGAAGCAGGCAGAGGTGATTCTAAATTTCCCAAATCCAGTCGTCAAAATTTTGGTGTCAACCATTTTATAGCATTTCAGACAAGATATGAAATGGGCTCAAAGTGTTAAAAACCAAACTATTCTTTTAATAGGCTGTTTATTTCTTTGTGCTTCCTATCATCTATTATATGTAATAGATGATATGAACTTTACAGAATAAGCTTTCCAGTGATGATGGTCACTAGTCTCTGATCCAGATGAACTCCCTATGAGACAGCCCCCACCTTCACTAATTTATTTTCTGCTGGAAATATTGTCCTTTGTGGCGAGGAGCAGCAACACTTCCTGACATGTAATACTGCCTGTGTCATCTGAGTGTTTTTTTTTTTTAGTTGTTGTTGTTTTAGTACCAGGCCTGAATTGTGGATCCGACCTTTATTTTGTTCCATTGCAAAATTCTGTAAAGCAAGCTGGTAGGGTTACATTCACGTTTTTGCCGCCAGCTGACCATTTCTGCATTATAATTTAATAATTTATAATAAAAAAACACTATACTATTAATCAATGTAGCAGAGCATTCTGGCTTGCTGACTTTCTGCTTCCCTCCCACCCGTAACTTTCTCAACAAGTGTTCCAGCCGCGAGTTCAACTTTACTAACGCTATTCATTCTGATAGTATGAAAGTTACCATAGCCTATAGGGAACAAAGTGAAGTGTCTGACTGAAATAGGTTTCAGCAACTCACCACAGATGTCATTAGCCGTAATAATCAATCGGCCACCTGTAATAATCCAATTGCCGAGGCATGGTCCTTCTAGTTTGAAACCAAAGACTGTATAAAAGCTTGAAAGTCTTAGCAAACCAATATCCACAATGAAGCAACGAAATCATAAACGTTGCGTGCATCAAAACAAATTGTGTCCCAGGTGTCTGCATCGTTGTGCTATAACGGTTCACAATGATTGTTTCCAATTTTGTGAAGTACCTAAATATATTGTACGTTTTGAATTGGAGTACCACTATACATACATAGGCTTTGATAAAACTAATCATAGAGTGTATTTTCTTTAATAAAAATGTAATGCATTTTGGGTAGATGTAGGAAGTATAGGCTTAAGATTATATAGTTTTTAATGTTTAAGTACATAAGGCAAAATGCATTATCTGTCCTCATAAAGATGTTTTCATCAGTACTGAACCAAGAGTACACATCTTTATGTTATTAAAAAAAACATAAACATATTTTTCTTAAAAGCCTGTGTCACCATAGTCACAGTTGAACTCCTGCCATCCATGTTTAGGTTATTTACATAGGATAGGCCTGCCATGGTACATACACACACACTACACTACACTAATGTACGGCATGCATTAGATTTGTTTCTGGCATTTTTATATTTTGTTTGAATGTTACTGTAATAAACATGAGTTTTTATTGTTCTATTTGTAGAGTGATCAGAGGCAGAGACAAGGCAGACAATCAAGCTCCAAGGACTGTCAAGTATATACAGACTTTCTTAAACAAATTATACCCAGTAAAGATCTGTAAAGAACTTATAAAGTAAAGAACTTCTTTTACATCTCCATTTCTATTTTCATTTCAGCATGGAGCGCACACTTAATGGAAGTTATCTTGGTGGACACTGACTCACAAGCAAATTTCATAGACACGCTCGCTCGCTCACACACACACACACACACACACACACACACACTGCCACTACACACAACTGTTTGCATTGTTGCTTTTAATGATAAATTGTTTGCATTATTGCATTTTTTGGATTGTAATTGGATTGTTGCATTTCCAATGTTAAATATATTAAGAATGTTGTTGTACTGATTATATAATAAAGGTTTTGTTCAAAATAAGTAGTAGTTATTGGTTGGATTACGGTAAGAATATAATTTAACATTGCGGTAAAAGAATAATACTGTTTTAAAAACGTACAGTTAAGCTATTCTATATATATATAGAATGGAAGCAGGTAGAATAGGCCTATATAGCTCACTGGGTCTCTCTGTACGAATGATTACGAAGGTCAAACATGGCAAGTAAAAGATGGGAAATAGTAGTCTCTCTTCAACAACGAAGACTTTCTCAATTGCTCAAGAATGTAGCAACAATGTCGCCCCTGCCCATAATGGAATTGAAAGTTGATGATGAAGTACGTTAAATTCTCAGCAGGGGTGTGCAAAGGAGAGCACCAAACGATCCACACCTTGAGGCTAGTGTCTACATAGGCCTACAAAACAGCTATTTCAGGCCGACCGTCAGTAGCATGCAAAGTCCACATCAATTGCCAGCACCATCATATAATCTGAGGCGTTTGTCCAGAATGAACGCCAGACGACAGACAATTTAAATAATCTACTGATGAAATATTACGAGAGACTATTTCCGTGCTTGACTTGCCATGTCTGACCTATGTACTCGTTCATCATTGCGTCATACAGAGGAGACCCAGTAAGGTTGATCAAAGCAGTGCCAGCTCGAAATTTCACGTCCATTGTATATTGCATTTTTCATTCAATATCGTTTTGGTACTTTGCGTACACGGCGCGTTCTTAAAAATATATATTTTTTACGGACAATTGGAGCAAAATAGAAATTGTTCACACAAAAAAAATCCAAAGACGATGTAACTTTTATTTATTTTTTTGTAGGCAGAAATGCTATACTCCATTCATCAACAAGGGATTTTACCAGAATTACACAGTGAAATATGCGATTTCATTCCATTATATGGGTTCCATTCCATATATATATCAGCTTTCATTCTATATATATCGGGTTTCAGTTTCATTCCATAAATATCAGGTTTCATTCAATATATATCAAGTTTCATTATATAAATATCAGGTTTCATTCAATATATATAAAGTTTCATTCCATTTATATCAGGTTTCATTCAATAAATATCAAGTTTCATTCCATATATATCTGGTGTCATTCAATATATATCAGGTTTCATTCCATATATATCAAGTTTCATTCCATACATATCTGGTTTCATTCCATATATATCAGGTTTCATTCCATACATATCTGGTTTCATTCCATATATATCAAGTTTCATTCCATTTATATCAGGTTTCATTCAATATATATCAAATTTCATTCAATAAATATCTGGTTTCATTCAATATATATCAAGTTTCATTCAATATTTCCTGTTTGGCCTTCCATAATATATATATATATATATATATATATATATATATATATATATATATATATATATATATTTACCCCCTACATTTTAACAGCAATATCTGTACTTTCTGCACTTTACAGTGTAGGTACATTTATCTTAATGCATTTGAGGAAATGTACCAATATTTTAATTTTGTACCAATAATGTGTCCCTTTTAAACATTAACACCTATTTCAACATGGATGGGATAACAACAGCATCTTCTGAAAAACCATCATCGAGTCAAATAAATATTACAGACCTTCACCTAAAACAATAATCAAAATAGTTTTTTTTAATAGGCTAAATAAAAAGTGTGTACTTTTGACATCTCTGGTCCAATCTTCGAATTCAGTGGGTGAAACAGAGCATGAATACAAGCTTAAAAAAACTTTAATTTAAAGACCAATCAGAGCACACAAAATGCATCCACAATTTTCAAAACAGGAGGTTTTCATGTGCAAGTATTGCATCGGCACTGATGTTAAAAACACTACTAGGATATTTAGTGTAGTCTTTCTTCAATAATGTACTGTATCAGCACTGGTGTTATAAACACTACTATTGTATTTAGTGTAGTCTTTCCAAAAAATGACCAGCGCTGATGTTATAAACACTACTACTGTATTTAGTGTAGTCTTTCCTCAATAATGTATCAGTGCTAATGTTAAAGACGCTATTAGGATATTTAGTGTGTTTCCTCACTCATAGGTAAATTTATCGTCATGGTGAGTAAAACATTATTGTCTGATTACTGTAAATACATATAAATGAAATGTGTACATTTATATAAATATATAAATCCATCCATAAATAACAATCAAGGAACAGAAATCCAGTGACCTCATAAATACAAATAAATAATGTGACGTTCATCCACAGAAATTAAATATGATCTATTACTTGACTTGTGAGGCAATACAATTTGTATTTACCAAGAGCAATTTCCTCAAACAAAAACCTAAAGGTCTTGTACAGGTTTAAGATCCCTATGAACCCCTCCAACACACTGCATCTGTACATGGTACATACTCCCTGGATGTTGGGTTTTGTACCAGCAGGCTATTTTAAAGGACCTTGAACATTGTCCGACGGTCAGTTGCGTTGTGACTCTGGCATACCTCTACCCGCTGGCCGTCAGTGTTGGACGTGCTGATGAAGTAGCCCTCGTACTTGGCCGACTCGAAGCTGGTCAGAGTTTGTCCGCTGAGCGTCTTGAAGAACAGAAATCTCCTCATGTCTCCACTGATGGACTTCAGCTCCTCCTTCTTCACCACCTAAAAGCAGAAAACACTTAGCTGATGTCTGTGTTCGTGTGTGTGGTGGTTAAGTCTGTTTGTGGTGTTTTAGTGTGTGTTGTTTGATTGCTTGTGATCTTTGAGGATGTGTGTGGTGGGTGAGTCTGTACTGTATGTATGTGTGTGTGTGTGTGTGTTTATTTGAGTGTGCGGTACCTCCAGGCTCAGCACAGGTTTCCCAGAGGCGGATGTGCAGGAAAGGTAGAGGTTTCCCCCCACCCCTAAGGCCACAGGTCGGCCCCGTTCAAGAGCAACAGACGGTTTGTATGTAGACAGCTCCAGTTGCACTGCAAACCAGAGGGAACAACAGCTGTGAGAACCCTGAAACCAGGTTCTGTGCAGATTGCATACCCTGCTGCTCATATTAAATAATAGTTTACATAAACATGTTTCTGAGTTCGAAACTAGTAGAATCGAGTTCTGTGTTCTAGCTAGGTTCTGCGTAGAATGCCTACCCCTGCTGCTCATGTTCCCAGCCTGGAGAGTGATGGCTTGCAGTTCAGTGGTGATTCCGCTCCTTAGAACCAGGAACTTGTTGACGTCATCGCAGATGTAGCACTTCTGCACCTGTTCCGACTGCTCATAGTGGTCGGCAGCCTGGTGAGTTTGGGGATGGAACTCTGGAGTCACGTACTCTGGAGGATGATTGAGGATGACGATAAGTCATATTTTTTCACCATTAGAGCCCCTCATGACACAAGACTGCAGCTGAACAGCTATGGATGAGTCCATTACATTTACCAAGTTTCTCATAATAATATTTATATAATATATTTAATAATAGTTCTTTTTAAAGCATCCAAGGACACCTTAGTAACTTCTGAAAGCTTGGGAGAACATCTGCTTTATTGCTGATTTGAGCCTTTTTAGAAGACGTTTTCGAAGCAGAAGTCAAACTTTTGAAGTGCTTAAGTTTTACCTTCCACCAAATTCTCAAAGAGAATGTTGCACAGCTCGTCGTCAGTGAACTCTGTGCTCTGGACCTTGTCTTGTGTTTTCTTCATGCGGTTCAAAGCAATGATGAGATTGACCACCTGATGCAAGTTGTGTGGTTGCTTAGACACCTCAATGGCAATTCCAGAATGCAGCTCACACTCTGCATAGTGTTCACAGGTCTGGCAGACACAAACACACACAGACACACATACAGTGTTAATCTTGTTTCTAAATTTCACAGCCAGGATAATTACAGAATGATCACAGAATATTTTTTTAAGGTGCAGCTTAATTTCAGTGACAATGACTAGAAGTCCCAATAGCAGTCTTGATGTCATAATAAGAGCCCAGATGAATTGAAAAGACCTATTAACTCACCTTGGTCATAGCACAGGAATGCCCACAAGACTCGGCCAATGCAGAGTTTGGTTTGTAGCTGCTGCCAAAGAAAAAAACAAAGTGTGTAAGGATGCTGTTAAGATATTGTTCTAAAATATTAGCCTATTTTAAGCATTAAATGATTTAGACCGCATTATAATAATTCTGTTTTAGGTGAGGTTAGTCTTTTCTACATCAGATTACTCCTTAAAGTTAGGTTATTGTATTCTAGTAAGGTTTGTCTAGTCTACATAGAATTACTCTTTTTAGTTAGTATAGTCTAGATTAGTTTGGTTTACACTAGACCTCTTCTTCAATTGAGGTTAGTCTAGTCTACATTGACCTCTAGGCCATGCCTGATGTCTGCAACCTAATCCCACTCCTGTACTTCTTAATAAAATACCTAAAACAAGCGGTTTCAAATGACTCACCTTTCTAAAGCAGAATTCAAATTGAGATACGTCTCAGCCATGATGCTAAAATAAAATGGGAGCAAAGTCTCCAAAAAAATGAAATGAATTCTTTAGCTGATGTTGATTTCAAATGTTCTGAATATCACACACAGTCTGGCATTTATAAAGCTGAAGTCTGAGCTAGGGATTCCCCAAAATAAAAAAATAAAAATTTAAGGTTGCAACATATTGATAGTAACCTATTCAAATCTTGCTCAATCTGTGAAAGTAAAACAAGCATTTTATTCAGATGTGCGTCTTCCTGATAGACTGTTGTTTGGGATACCACAGACCTGCAACACTAGACGTGTGGAGACAGGACCAAACTGGACTGTTACACTGAAGTCACAGTGCTGGAGTCACAGTGCTGGATGTGGTACATAAGTCACAGTGCTGAAGTCATATTGTGTGTCTGTCTCATCACAGGATCACTGGTATTGTGTGTGGGAAGACTAAAGACTCTAGTGTGTACTTTATGATGCAAACAAAAACCACCCCATACTGTAATTACTGTACTTATCTAAATGCTTGGTCGTGGATGACTGGCTGGCTTGGGGTTCTCTCTAGCAGAGCAATTAAGGAAATTACTGGTCATACCATTTTTTTGTGACTTAGCTTGCTACAGTTTATCAGGTAGCTTAATTGTAATGAAGTTTTGTCAGATGTGGAGTATCTGGCGGTTGAGGAGACTAGTAGACCAGGGCTGAATGCCTGATAGAGTGTTGTACAGTAAGGCAAGATGTCAAAACAAAACTGCAACTATGAGGCAACACCTGAACGACCATGTCTTAGCCTGTTCCTACTGGTTTTGGCTGGCCTGAGCTGGCTTGGGTTAGAATGTAGATGTGTTTTGTGAGGCAGGAAGCAGCGGGCATCAGGCAAACTTCAGGAATTAGAGGAAGTTACATCACCATGTGGTCAGTGTGAGCAGCTGATGCTTAGTGTGTTGCTACTGGTAATATAACGTGCAGTAATTTTGGATAAAACTGGTATTCCAAGATTAATATTCCAGAACTTTTTCCAAAACAGGAAAAACTGGTATTCCAAGGTATATCTAAGACTAGTATTTCAGGGAGGTTTCACGCTGCTTGATCTTCTAAATTATTTTGTTGATTTTTTAAATGACTAATGCGAGACTGCTGTGTTTGACTATTCACGTATATGATATCCTGCATTCACTATGATATCCGCTGATTATGTCCTATTGCCCATAGCCAGACTACACGTTTCGGTGTTCTAGTCTAGCTTGTTTGTCTAGTATGGAGCTCCAGTTTATAGATGGGGGATGTGTTTGGGTTGAGGTCAGTAGTCTTAGAACGAGGAACCTGCTGGCAAAAAAAAATTGGCGGATGTTGGTGGGTGAGGTTGTGATGGTGGTTGGAATATGTGTGTGTGTGTGTTTTTCTTTTTCTGAAATCTCTCCTTAGTGGAGTCATCAATAAAACATCCGTAAAAAATGTACAGTTATTGAAACGAAAACGGAAACATGGTCCTAACCATGTAAACAGCTCTCACAAGTACACACACACACACAATAATGCAAACAGCAAGGTGAGCACTCACAGCCTTGCCAACTCATTTTTTTTTTTTTAAACTCATTCATTAAACAGCCTCAGTTAGTGAAGTCAGTGAGGAGCAAGGATCTATCATTCACTAAACAGCATGAACTATGTCTGTGAGGTATCAGTTCGCAGCAAGGACATTGGAATTTTGACATGTATTCTCTCACTGGTATCTTTGAGATCAGTATGTCAAGACAACACCTGAGAATGATTAACTTCACAGCAGTTCCTGTTCATGCAGGTGTGTGTGTGTGTGTGTGTGCGTGTGTGTAATAGATACTTTACTCATCCTTAAGAAAATGAAGGTGTCCAGTATCACATATAACACACTGGCACATGGATATTTAAGGACAGTCAGAAGACAAGGGTAAGATGATCACATAGCCCAGTGTCTGTGAGCGGATAAATTATTAAGTCAGAGGTATCCCAGCATGTAAACCCTGGAAGGCAGCCCAGGGTAAATAGGTTTGTCTGCTACAGGCCAGTACAGTATCAATGCAGCCCATTGGTCCACTAGGCTAATGTCGACAGTAAACACAGGGACAGCCAAACCCCAGTACAAGCCTGTGTAAAATAGGAAGATTCAGCAGCAGGCAACACACACACAGAGACACACACACACACACACAGGGCTCTCATGACTCCGGAAACTCCAGCGGGTGTGTGTGTACCCCTCAAACAGGCCTTTGCTGATGTCACAGTCAGTGAAGGAATTCACCTAGGGAAATGCAAACAGGAAGTGAGGCAAAGGGTGCCAAATCAATAAAGGACTACACGCCAGTATGCAAGATTGTAACAATACAGTCTTACAGTACACATGGATTTATTGGAGATTTGCAAAGGTTGGACTGCTGAGATAAAAAAAAAAAAAACTTTAGAGAAACTATGGACATGCACGCACGCACACACACACACACTCAAGCAGTCCCAACTGAGAAATGAAACCAGTGACCTGTGACTTAAGAGGATTTGGGGTGAGACAGAGAGATACAGTAGATCGTGTGAGTGTGTGTGTCTGTATTGATGTAAAGCTTTTACCATGTGTTTTATCATGAGTGTCCACTCACACACACATTGAATATCAACTATACCCCTGCTATTTATGTGACATCAGCTGAATATGCATTAGTTTCACTTCCACCTCTTCCTTTCCTCACACACACACACACACACACACACCTCTTTCCTTCCACCTAGAGACACCAATACCAGTGAGACAACAGACACTAATACTAACAGTGTAAATGGGGTGTAAGAAACTAATACTAACAAGTGTAATAACACACTGTTGTTTGGCTGTCTGTTACTCTGACCCATTTACACAGTTAGCATTAGTGTGGTAATTTACTGTTAGCATTAGTGTCTGGTTTTACTCTTGTGAGTATTAGTCTCTTATTACGCCCCATTCACACTGTTAGCATTAGTGTCTGTTATTACAACCCATTTACACGCTATTAGAGTATTATTACAGTGTTGGTATTAGTGTCTAGTTTTATTATTTGTATTAATGTCTTATTATGACCCATAATAAAACTCTACTACTAAGAGAGTAAATTGGTCGTAATAACACACACTAATAGGCATTAGTGAAACAACAGACACTAACAGTGTAATTGGGTCGGATTAACGGGCATGAATACAGCATAATGAAACTCACTCTTACACTGCCACACACACTGACGAGTTGCTTTTGCTCCAGGAGAAGCATGTTTATTGTGCAAATGGAATGCGTTATGGTTTTTCTCTGTTACGAGTCTCCCTCTCAGTCATATCTGTTCTTTTAATGTCACTCTGCCTTCTCTCTCCATGCAGAGATCACACAAGAATAAAGGAGTTCAGCCTCCAGGTTCTATACTGGGTTCTTAACTTTTTGCTTTTGTTCTGGCTACCATGGATACAGGCTAGTGGACAAAGAAGGTAATGCATTTCAGTTACATATTATCTCTTTGATGAACAGAAAACATTCAGGCCGAAGATGAACAGAAATTAGAGAAATTCATCTGTTTTTTTACTCAGTTTATTTCCTGTCAGACAGTCCAGACTGAAAGTATTCAATGCAAAGGGTTGATGCACATACTGTGTCATTCCAGGAGAAAAAAATGGACAAAAAGACTTTACAAGGAGGATACAGAGAAGCTGGTCACACTGTTGCTTACACATTACATTTCCCTGGTAACTGCACTTTATTCTTGTACCTGAAAAAACAGAACACTTTATCTAACAACAAACTCTGATTTTTATTCTCTGTAATATATGTCGATTTTAGATTTTATATACAGCGATTCTTACCCTACTAAAATACCCAGCATTCCTCTGATGCGTATGTAACACACACGCACACACACACACACAGGCTTCTCTACATACATTCATTCCTTTGATACAATAGAAATTGGCCTAGACGACTGCGCTTACAGTACAATATTTTCCAAACAGCTGAAAAACATTTACTTAGAATCACATGGTCATTCTCAAGAAAACTGTTGAAAAGTGAATGTCTAAGAATTCAGATTTTCTTAACCCAAAGACAGACAAGGGTGGGCACCATCTACACGTAGCAAGCTTGTGAGACCAGATTGGAGAGTGGAATGCCTTAAACCCAGTCCCAACCTGCAAGTGTGTGTGTGTGTGTGTGTGTGGGGGGGGGGGGGGTGGGTATAGAGTGATAGCTCATTTAAAATGTAATGACTTCTAGGACTGAATACTGAAAAAACTATTGAAAGATTACTAGTCGTCTTCTACATCTCTCTGCCTCACCCACATATAGCACACACAATCTCTCTCACGCACACAACCCACACAGTTGGAATGTTAAACTTAAAAGGAAAACCCTAGCAAATGAAAATTGGCAGCTCTGAAATTTTGTGTAGGACGTATGAGACATGTACCTGGTATCACGAATCAAAGGCGCCCAGTCATTATGCCATCTATCTGCTATATTAAACTGTTCTCTGAGGTCTGTGAAGAATTGTATGGAAATGTAGTTGGACTGATCTTAATAGGGCCTCATGCAACTTTTATTTAACTAGCCCCAGAGTAAAGTGCCTAGTTTTTCCCCACCTTAGTAATGAGCTGTGCCCTGATTGGTTGCTATAGCGTGTTCCAAGGCATCTTCAGTATTTGTCAGAATTACAACAGGAGGTCAAAAGATTTTGGAATTTTGAAATTGAAAGGGAGCAAAGGAAGACTTAGATTACACATAACCACTAACTGCTTAGAGATTGTAAAGAGACAGTTTGCAATGGCAGTAAAGGTTTATAATGGTACACTTTTTACACTAGCCAACATAAGCAGATAACTGCTTAGTTTTAGTATGGTTTCTGTTTTAAGTACAGGTTAAAACTTTATAACAGAAGTCAAAAACAATGCCTATTGTTGACTAGTCATTCTTTTCAAAATACGCTGGACGCAAAAATAATGATGGAGCATAATTTGGTTCAGGGTTTGGCTTAAGCTACATTAAATTGCCCAACTCTTTCAACTGACCTGATTTCTGTTTATTTCTTTTCTCTCCATATTTCAGACAGCAAAAATTGTGTTACATTTTCTCATGCACCATATAGACCTACTGCATCCAATTAATCATATTTCAAAATCAACAAGTAAAACCTATTTTGTGTGGCAGGGCACCTTTTAAAGTAAGTAATTAAAATAGAACCACACACACACACAAACAACTTGTTCTTTTGACTCGCACTAAGGAATGGACAATGGAATTAATGGCAGCACAGTAGGAAGTGATTTTGGCTAACTTGCTAAAAACTGCTAAGACACTTCAGTAAACAGAACAGAAGCTTCCCACTTCAAAGCAACCATATAAGGAAAGAGGAGGAGGACTGTCTGTTGCGGTCAGAAACACATACAAGATTTAGTATGATGCTTAGAATACTAGATTAGTCTGAAGAATTAATACAAAACTTAGTCTGACATTATTTTAAAGATGACTGGGAGAGAGAGAGAGGGCCTCATTAATGAAGTACTGATATTGGCCTCCATTGTCAGTGATCCCCACACTGTGCACGTGGGCAGGAGTGTGTCTACCGCATTCCCCACTATTTTGGCATACAGTATCAGTGATCTGTCTTTACTGCTAGTGTTTTAAACTTAGGCACCAAACATCATTGCACTTTCAAGTTTACAAAATGAAACAAACAACAAAAAAAAGTAGAAATCGATAAAAAAAAAAATCTAAAACATGTTGTTTGATCAGTTTGACCGACATCAACATGGGGGCCTTCAGGGGCCAGATATGTTTTGGGAGTTGCAGATGTACAATTTTTTTTTTTCGAAATACAAAAAAAAAAAAAAAAAAAATGAACACAAACACAAAAGAGGCACATGTGGATGGATGAAGGACAGGGAACATCTGAAACACAAGACAAAAGGGCAATGGGGACTTTGGCACAGGAATATAAAAGCAAAGAGTGTGATAAGAAGGATTACATGAATCATCTGGAAGAGCATGTCGATTAGCTTGTTTTGTTCTGTTCTGTCTGTCTGTGCGTTTGTGTGCGTGCGCATGAGGGCAGGGTGGTCAAGGAACAGTTCAGTTCTCCAGAGAGATATCCTATACAGAGACTAAGATATGGCATAGTGTAGCGCACGGTCTGGAGAGAGGCTAGCCAACTGACCCATCGTAATTTTCATCACCCAAAAGTCCTCTAGTCGTCCAGTTACTCCAGTCCACTGTCTGCTCCAAAGTAACATAAAAAAAGTAAAAACAGAAACCAAACTCGCCCTCTGTTGTGGCTCAAATGCTACATTTCTAAAAGATGGATTTCTTGTGTCTCTACAACCCTACGATGTGTTTGTCTTTTTGGAGGCATGTGGTAAAATGGAATCACTTGAAATCCTGTTCAGTGTCGGGGAAATGGGGAGGTTGGAGTGTGGGTATGGGGTCGGTTGGGGAGGTCTCAGCTTTGAGTCTCATCTTCAGATGTTCCTTCCTGGTTCCGACTTGGTCCTGTGGGACGGGGTGGGGGGTGAGGGTCGGGGTGGGAAGCAGTGAGGTTAATAGGATCTAATGTTAATATTCAAAAGGCTAGGTTGTGTATTTAAATGTAATGTGGGACAAATGTACGTTAAACGTGACATCAATGCAGTGGTGGAGACAGGGTAACACAGGGTAACAGTTCATATATTCACCCACAAAACTCTGAGGGGGGCTATGAATGACATTCAGGGGGTGCTGAGAGAATGCCAAAATGTTCTATGTTGTGTAGGTGTGAATGATACTAGATATCTGCTTATTTGTTCGTAGTATCAAAACAGCCGTTTCTTTGACAGTTTTCCTGCAGTGAATGCTAAACAACTGCATTCACTTTTACTGCATGATGCAGTATTTTGGATACAATATTCCTTCAAACATATAATTCAGCTATAATAAATCATCTCTAAGCTACCTCTTCTAATCAGCTAAGAAATGTACATGTCTGTAAGCTACTTTTCTGTAGCCAGCTAAGCTACTGATATGTCAAAGTTTCTTCCTTTAGCCACCTATGATACCAATTTGTCTGTAAGCTACTTCCTTTAGCCAGCCAAGGTCCTAATATGTCTGCATGGTACTTCCTCTAAACAGTTACTATACTAATATGTCCAATTTCCATCCACTCTGAATGCCACGTTGTGTAAATACACACATAAGGCAGCTCAGCCTATGCTGAGGCCAAGCAGCACCAGCACCCCCTAGAGGACAGAGGGGAGCTGGGCAGCACTGGCATACTACTCCGTCCTGCATCAGCCCAAAAAATCAGCCCAAAACAACAACAACAACAACAACAACAACAACAACATGACCAAAACAAAACCTACGGGGACATTAAAGGAACACGCCAACATTGTTTCACCTGTGTGCACTCAGTCTCTCTCTTGTATGTGGCACATTTAGCTTAGCCCAATTTTTTCATAGTGGGATACAAACCAGGATAAAGTAGCGAGCGACCAAACATACCCACGTCTTTCCTATTTACATACGGTTATGCTAAATGCGCCCCACACCAGAGCGATTGAGTGCACACACTGAGACGAGAGAGGTATGTTATCAACTGATCTAAGAGAAGAACATAGTTCAATATTTAAAAACGGCAGGTGTTCCTTTAAAGAGAAATTCAAATGGCCTGATAAGCATATATCCATGAACAAGCACATGGAAATCTGTGCCAAAAAATGAAGAAATCAAATGACATTACAATGTTATTTTTAAAGTATACATACATATACTTTTAAGAAGCTGATTTTATAAATTACTATAAACTCCCATCAACACTTTGCCAGACTGACTAGTTCACGAAATTCAATGTAGCGGCACAGGGAGAAAAATACTGCATTTTTATGGCAAAACCAGACCAAAAATATTTCATTACTGCAAAAAACAGTTTTCCTCTAACATAATGCATTTTTTATTAAGGCCAGTGTTAGCTTTAAAGCTATAGTCACAAGTACTTCTAACTGTAGCCCTGACTTTGTGCTTTCAGATGGAAGAAAATGTGATAGAATGCAACCTGTATAGCAATCCTGCAGCTAACGCTAACTGCATGTGATAGGATGCAAACTGTAGCTAATGCTAATTGCATGTGATAGAATGCAACCTGTGCAGCAAACCTGTAGGTAACACTAATTGAATGTGATAAAATGCACCTGTATAGCAAACCTGTAGCTAACGCTAACTGAATGGGGCTATACTGTAGGTGACTGCCTATAGCCCTATTCAGTTAGTGAACACTGAATGACATGCTAAAAAGTAACCAGCATCAGCAAGTACCTCATGCAGACACAACTAACAGCAGTTCTCAATAGTGTCAAAGAATGAAAAGGGAACAGGAAAGTCTACAGATGGAGGGGAAGGAGGAAGGAGGAGAGGGGGAGGAGGAAAGTAAAAGAGGAGAGGAAGAAAAGAGAAGAGGGAAAGAAAGAAAGAAAGAAAAAAAAAGAAGAAGAGAGAAATCAGTTTATATTGGCCACAACATGAAAATAAAAACAGTACTTCAGATGTAAACAAAAATAATCTCTTCTAAAAGATGTTCTGGGGAAGATGTCAATATTAAAGGAGAAATCCGGTATGACTTGGACCTGGACTGTACTGATGTTACCGAGTACAAACATATATCCAATGCTCACCTCCGTTCACCCCCAGCTTTCCACATTAAACCGTTTTTAGCCGAAGCTTTCATTAACCTTACACTGCTAGCTATAGGGGCACAACTTAGCCTATGCAGATAAATCGCTATTTTTACACCATTAACAAGGTTCAAAGTAACTCCACACTTCATTGGTGGACTTCTGAGGGCCCTGGCATTTAAAACGAGACAATGAGAACTTTGAAAGTAAACAGGTACTTTTTTAAAAAGACTGTAAATACAGACAGTACCTTCACAGAATTTTGTGGTCACCGCCATCTTGAAATTAAATCACGATAAGTCGATTGACAAACAGATAGGATAGGGAAACAGATTGAAAATTATATTCTGTAGAAGTGCTTGGATTTCAGCTGAAAATATATGGTTACTGTCTACATTAGCACTAAAGCACCAGCAAAGCACCAGCAAATGATAAAAGAGTTTGACCAAAGGCATTTATAAGGTTGTAGCTCGTCAATCGACTTCATCATGATCATGATTTAATTTCAAGATGGTGGCAACCGGGAAATTCTGAAAAGGTACAGTCTTTATAAACTGTCTTTTTTAATAAAGTACCTGTACACTTTCAATGTTGTCATTGTCTCGTTTTAAATGTCAGGGCCCTCAGAAGTCTACCAGTGAAATGTGGAGTAACTTTGAACATTGTTAATGGTGTAAAAATAGTGATTTAGCTGCATAGGCAAAGTTGTGCCCCTAGAGCTAGCAGTGTAAAGTTAATGAAAGCTTTGGCTAAAAATGGCTTAATGCGGAATGCTGGGGGTGAACGGAGGTGGGCATTGGATATATGTTTGTACTTGGTAACATCTTCCAAATCACACCGGATTTCTCCTTTAAGGTAACAAAGCCTAATGAATGTCTCTCAGGGAATGGGGTGAGTTTTATTAAACTCACTAGCCCCCTCTAGTGCTTTAGTTGTATTCTACCAAATTTGATTGGAGATGGAAATACTTTGCATTAGTGGGAAATAACGCTGGCATCAATGGGGAAAAGACTCCCTAATAAATGGGAAAAGGCATTGGTATAAGTGAGATCCCTCTTTGCCCTCTTAAACTTGTCCATTTCACAAACATTGATTAATAACTCAATTATATTTCTAATAGAATTTACAGTAGTTATTAGAGAGGAACACAGCCAACTGAGTAAATAACTACAATGAACTACAACACACACACAACTGTTCTTAATCATCCTTAAGGACACACACACACACACTTATTGTACCTTGGGTAGTGTTCTTGTCATTAAGGAGCTTGGTTTGGCTGTTGGGTAAGATCTTGATCTCGGGGGGATCTGGACTCTGGGCGATGCGGGACGCCCTCAATGCATTCAGGTACTGCAGACGGGTCACCTTTTTTGGGGTGGGTGGGTGGATGGGGGGGTTAGAACTTCAAAACACACACTAGAAAACACTCTTAACCTAGCCTCAGCCCCAGTCTATGACAGTCCAAGTATACTCAACATCAGATCACAACTTGTAACACTAGTGATGTTCCCCAGAAACCCAACAGTAAAAAAAAAAAAAAAAAAAAAAACAGTTGAAGGAGCATCTCTATCGACATACAGGGGTGTTTGATACTGATGTACCTCAGTCACACCCTCATAGACACACATCCTTTAAACTCCTTTATCATCAGCAGTCACACATTACAATCTCATCATATCATAACAGTCAGCACATTACAATCTCTTAAGAGCTGGCAAAGGTCATGACCTCTTGACCTTACCCTGATGATCTGCAGGTCGGTGAGGGCACGCACTGTGTAATCTGGACAGTAGCTGGATGGGCTGGTGGCTTCGCCCAGCTCAAAGGGGTCCCGAGAGGAGCAGCGCTGGCTGGACACTGGAGACTGATGTACTAGAGAGAGATCAGGGGTCAAGGGTCATGGGAACAGGAGGGGGACAAATGCAGTGAAAATACACGTTGTCAGTCAGTGTAAAGCTAAAAATGAGTTTTAGCCAAACAGAGCAATAAATAGATCATTTTAAAGATTTGCAGGACTGTCTTTAAAAAGCCCAGCACATGCTAAACTACATCAGCGGCAGATTGAAGCTATCCACAGCAAAGCTCATTTGTCCGACACACATTCCCTACGCTCACCTGAAGAGGGCGCTGTAAGTGCAGACACGCCGTAGTAGGTGAAGGCTCCATTCTCGAACTTCAGGCCCTCTTTGCCGATCTCCACCTCCACCCGACCCTGCCCAACACAGAGCATGCACACACACACACACACACACACACACACACACACAGACAATAAACACAATGAGGATGAGCACTCATTATAAAAATATTAAGGCCAGACTGGCCTTATACTCCTTTAGACACACACACACACACACACACACACACACACACACACACAGTATATAGGCAGAGCAGAGTTCATGGTAGTTCTTGTCATGAAATATCTTGCTCTACCTATCTTTAAACCCTGCTCTTCTTGCTGACTAATTCCTGGGTCTCAGACACCCATTAATATACCGATCAATATGGCTGCTATAGCAAAACTAATCTCTCAACTTTTTTCATTTTCCAAGGTTTGTTTGCACCATCATGAGCTCAAGAAAAAGAGTGAACAGTAATTGAGAGAACGAAGGACAAGACAACCACAGTGTGGAGGGAACTAGCGTCTCTCTTTGTCCCTCCACTGGGCCGAGTGATGAATTATGGAAAGTCAGGTTTATTAGACATGTGTCCCCTGATCAATTAAAATCACCTGGCATGAGGATGGGGAGTCATGGGGTGTCTAGATCAGTGATTACGGATGTCCTGTTTATGGGACCCACAATCTCCCATAGCCAAAAAGTCAGGACCCATCAGTTACAGAAGAGGAAAGAGTTGTAGAAGAGGTGGAGTTTTCTGCCGCACAATTTAAATGTTTGTATAATTGTCTTCAGAAATTATTGTTGGAAGTGTCTGCAAGTGATAGATGGCTTTGTGAAGCGTAAACCATTGACCCTATATAAAGTCATTGACACAATTACACATAACATCATGCTTTGCCTACAAACTGTCCATCTGTAGTTCCACCTCAGATTGGACAATGGGTAGGCCCAACCTCACAACTCTTTTTTTTTCTTTTTAACTACAGAACCGAGACTCACCCAGAAGGTCTCCATGGACCATTTCTGTGTCCAGGCCCTACCAGTTAAGAAGCATAAGCACTCTCTTAGTGATCCAATTCTCTACTCCTGAAATCACTTCACACAACCCACAACAAGCCTTATCAGTAAACATAAACTCATTCCACTAAAAATAAAAGGAAAAATCAATCTTTTCAACACACAAATAGAGGTGTTTGTTGTAGGTGTTTGCATTCAAATCATGTGCTGTCAAACACCCTGAACAAAGCATGCAGACAGAGGTTATCAGTTCTCTCTGATCTGTCTGTGAAGATTCTCATTCATACAGGTTGTGCTAATCAGTGTTCAGTTAAGGCAACTGGACTTCTTTTTTTACCTTGAAGACGTTTTACTTTCCATTCAGAAAGTGGATTTTGGAAAGTGCACTTGATCTCCATGATCAAAGAAGTTAGTCTCATTTATTGCATTCTCATTTCTACCATTTAATTTAGTTAGTGGCTAAATCCCAAATACCCACAGTCCTAAACCACTGAACAGGCATGAATGTGTGTGTGTGTGTAGTGTGTACCTACAGTATTAGAATTAATTACATGCTGTGTGTGTATACATCTGCAGTAAGAAGATGAAATAGTCCTAGGGTGGTTGCGTGTGTACAGGTAGTGTGTGTACAGGTAGTGTGTGTGTGTGTGTGTGCCTGCAGCAATAGCATGAAGTAGTCCACGGGATAATTGTGTGTGTAAATGTAGTCTGTGTGTGTATGTACCTGCAGCAAGAGGATGAAATAGTCCACAGGGTGGTTGCGTTTGTAAAGGTAGTGTGTGTGTGTGTACCTGCAACAAGAGGATGAAGTAGTCCACAGGATGGTTGCGTTTGTAAAGGTAGTGTGTGTGTGTGTGTGTACCTGCAGCAAGAGGATGAAGTAGTCCACAGGATGGTTGCGTGTGTAAAGGTAGTGCTCAGGGCTCAGGCGATTAGAGGGGTCAAACCGAACCTCCTGATTGACGCTGGGATGTCGCAGCAAATGCAGAAGAACCTTTTCTGACATACGCAGAGGACCAAAGTGCTCCACCTCTGCACACACATGCATACACACACACCACAAACACCATATAAACACACACAAACACATATATACACAATCAGTGGTCATAGTTAAACAGACATGGCGATTATTAACCACATGTCAAGGCAATGGAACATCCGGGCCAGTGATCGGTAATCAATAACTAATCAATAGTGGTAGCTATGGCAGAAGTCGCTATGTGGGTTTGGGGGACTGACTTGAAACACTGCAAATTCTTAGAAGAAGCAATTACGACTGAGTCAGACTGAATCAAACGTGTCTGATATTATCTTAACCTTTATCCTTATATCTTTATGACAGCAATTATGACATTAAAATGCCGGCAACTCAATCGCTAGGTTTAGGCCCATAAACAACTCCCAGTATCAGACAGACTTGGACTGATCTAATCGTAAAAGACTAAAAAAAATCAATAACTTAGCAGACCCAACACAAAGTGTGTCAAACACACACACACACAGAACTAGCCTGACATTATTGTTTTTAACTCATAAACATTTTTTTATCTCACAGACAGGTGATCTCTTTTTAAATGGTTTATCTCGCTCACACACACACACTTATAAACCTTTGGCAAATTAAAGTTAGGCTTCACAAGCATACACTCGCACACACACACACACACACACACACACACACACACACACACAAGGCTTTACAAACACAGACAAACATATGCACATAGACCTTTCACAAAAATAGAATTAGGCTTCCAAACACACACACACCCTCATAGACCTCAGGCAAAAACAGAGTTAGGCTTCACATCTACACACACAGACACACATGCCTGCACACAAACACTATATACCACTCAAAATAACAAAGAAAAACGAATGAAATGTACCTAAAAGGTCAACAATAACAAGAAATGACTTTCCACAAGGGTGAAGAAGCATAGAAAACACATACAAACCTCTGGAGAGGAAGCGGTGTGTGGCCAACAGTAGTTGTGGGGATGTGCGGATCTTGGGCTCCCCCTCAGGCGTCTTAAACAGAGAGAACTCCTCACTCACACTACAGGGCTCCAAAGGGATTTCCAAAGGGGGTAGAGGACGCTTCACCTTCAGCTCCACTGTGTGTGTGTGTGTGTATGCGTGTGTGAGTGTATATATATGTGTGTGAGAGAAATGATATATGTGAGTGTGTGTGCAAGTTTGATAATGGTGGAAAGAGAGAAAGACATAAAAGTATGCAACATTATAAATACGAAATTATATCCATAATGCAGCTAGGCAAATAAGCAAAAAGAGAGATAGTTGCTTTATTTGTCCAGTAGGAAATTAGGGTGTCAAGTAGGCAAACTTGCACTATGTAGACATAGGTACACACACACACACCTACTCGGACCTACCACAGGTAAACGCCTTCCCTAGAGAACAAGAACAAGTCGTCAGCTATTGAAACTCCCAGACCCGATTCACTGCAACAGCGGACTTGTCGCAAATTGTCAGGTAATATATCTAGCAGCGAGCCAAATGTCTGGAGAAACCGTAGGCCTACACCACTAACTTGCACGTACAACAAAAGAAATCTATAGCGCATATAGCAAATCTTCTCTACATTAGCCTTCACTAATAATGCACAACGCGGCTCAAGACCACTTTATAACGAAAGTCCTCTGGACTCGTACATTTGAGAAGATTGTAATTGTAAGGCCTGCCTTCTAGAAAGCATAGCCTAATTGCCTTCACCCACAGGGAAATTCCATCGACATGCGCCAACATGCAAGATATTCCAAAAAAGAGTCGATTGCAGCAAAAGTAGTTTGCCTGTATTTTTATCATGAAAGCAAAAACAAAAAGTTTCCCATCCAGCCAAGCTTACTGTTGAGCCTAAAATGATTTAAACAGTTTCTATATCGTAGCATTTGGGCCCAAATTACAGGTAGCATAAGGAAATATTTTACAGTCGGTAAGGAAATATTTTGGTTCGCATGCCGATTTAATAGCCTCCCTTGTGTGTCATAACCAATCATTTTATGTGTAGGACGTTATCAACATGCATTATACATAAGATACATTATAGCGATACGTTTGCTGGGGTTTAACCTCGGGTGTCATGGGGACAGGCTAGTCGCAGACACACAGGTCACAAAAATGTTAAGCCGAGTAATGTGACACATAGTTCGCTGTGGTGTCTCCCTCAATGTTATGTGTAATGTGCATTCGGCCTTACTGTAACCATCAGACTCATCCAGGATCTCAGACTTGATGATCTCCTCAATAACGTCCTCCAGGGTGACCAGACCCAGCACCTCATAGAAGGGGTCCCCCTCCCCCTCGTTGTTCACCTTCTGCACGATGGCCATGTGCGAGTTACCTGAGAAAGAAAATAACACAAACCCACAGATCAAGACAAGATGCATTATGTCCTGGCATCCACAAGTCATGAAGCAAATTAACACCAGTCAATGGTTTAAAAGAGGGGGCATGTGAATTAGCCAAATAATAATTTCTTCCGTCAAGCCACCCCTTGCACATTATATAGTGTATCCACAAAATTAATCTCAGATCCAGCTACCTTTCTTAAACTCCTCCAGCATGGCGTCCAGTTTAGTGTCATTAAAAACAAAATGCAGGGGGTGGTTGTAGAACTTGGTAATGGTGGTCATGGGTGTGCAGTCGTCGGGGTCAACCAAGGCCAAATCTTTCACGTAAAGGATCTCAATGATGTTGGAGCGCTCTTCCTCATAAATGGGGACCCGGGTGTAACCACTTTGCATGATCTCTGACATGGTGCCGAAATCCAGCACGGCGGTGGAGGGGAGCATAAAGCAGTCTTTGAGGGGAGTCAGGATGTCCTCTACGGTTTTGGTTCGTAGAGTCCCTCGGCTGAACTCTTCTTTGACAAACTCGCTGTATGGGTCGTTTACGTTCGTCCTGATCATCTCCATGATCTTCTCGCGTAGGCCGAAAACGCTGACATCGCGTCGGAGGGCCAGGTCGAGCAGCAGCCCTAGCGGACACGAGAGTGGGCATGTCACGATCATGCAAACCTGCGCGAGCCACGTCAGGCCTGGGGCGAATTGGAAACCGTAAGCGGAGCAAATCATGTGTGGCAACAGTTCAGATAGCAGGAATATGAGGATAGCGCTCGTGAACACAGCAGGCGCGATTGAGCCCAAGGCCCGGTAAAACATGACGCCGAGAACGGAATGGCCCAGGGAAGAGATAAACAGGAGCGAGCAAAGCAGGAAGTTTCCTCTCCTGCGAATGGGCTCCAGACGTTTTGCTTTTCGTTTCTCATGTTCGGATCCACAACTGTGCAATACATATAGCTCAAGTGGGTCGAGCCACAACAAACTGATGTTGAGACTCCTGAGTATAGCACAAGCAGCTAGAATAAGAACTACTATGAGCGCTATTCCCCACGCTGGTATTGACTCGGGTGGAAGCTGAATACGCAACCTGTCGGGCGCAGCTGATGCCCATTTCTGGCCTTGCCAAACGCACAAGTGATGGTAAATCAAGCTGGCATCCTCTTCTATGGATGCAGCGGGGATGCTCTTTTCCGCCTGCACCGTGAGCAGCCCGCTGTACTCCTCGTCCGGCTTAAACACCCCAGAAACCTTGAAAAAGGACGAGTTCCGTCGATACTCTTGCTCACAAGGATCCACTGCGTCTCCCACGGCACCTGCTTCCCCCCGCGCAGCTCCTGCGAAAGCGACCCACGGCCAAGTCCCATTTAGGTAGGTACCGAACAACCTGAGCTCGAAACTAGAGCCGTACGGCACCGAGATGATCCTCTCGTGCATAGACACCTCACCCTGAGAATCCTCCAGTCGTAGCCCCAAAACCTGCGGGGCTTGTTGGCTGGACGCGCCGAACCCGAACCCGCAGAGGAACAATATCATCAACAAGAAACGTAAGCCTGCGGAGCTGACCACCATATTGGAATTGGGCAGCTCGGTTATGTGTGGGTCACGTGATGTTGCTCAGCTTTGCTGCCACCCTCCTACTTTTGCTTAGCAAACAAAACAAAACTACCATGTAAACTGGAAAGCTCTCCTCGCCATGTTGGATCTAAAACGGCTTGAAAAGACGAGACAACTTTCAGCAACAGGGATGTTTTTGAACCATAATGAGTTCAGATTCCGTAAAACCGGAACTACTCGTCATCAGTAACTGGCCAATAGTGTGTTTTGGTTTCCAAAAAGCCAATAAGAGAGGGCAAATCCGATCTTTGACACGCCTATATTTTCCATATTCGGAAAAGTCGTCAGACAAACAATTCTGTGAATTGTCAACAATATTTAAAGGAGTGACATTCACAATATGTGGGCTCACGGGTTTGTTGTTAGGCTACAGCATGTGAGTGTTAGATGAAGCACTGGCAAACTTTTACCTACCTGTTTGACATTTAAACCACGGTTTTACGATCTTTGTTAACTATTAGGCCTACAGGTTTTTGTGGTCCAGGCCACTGGGATTTGTACAAATTTGACAGACATTCCCCTCCATGGCCATAGGAACGAACTTTTGTGTTTGTGTTTGACAGTAGTAGGCCACTAATTGCTGATTTACAAAATGCAAATGCATAGCCTCAAAGGTGCTTCTAGCTGTAAAATATATTGTGTATATTACAGAACGTAAATGAATATATAGCCTACACATACACACACATATTAGTCAAATATGTTGAGTCAGGTTCTCTGAGTTTTTGGGGCTAGTTTAGTAGAATCTGTGGCATGGTCTGGCATGCGTGTGTGTGTGTGTGGAGGGTTGGAACGCACACCACATATGGTTTGTTATTGTTAGGAAATGTTTCTGCAGATGACTGTCAAACAACAACTGCTAGGAATCATTGAGCACTTTGTCTGTGACAAGTTCAACTTGGCGTTTCAACACTGATGCAACTCAACACTGATTTCTGCTTAGGAGGAACAGAAAGGATGGCAACAGCTTGGTCTCCATAGAGAAATATATCTCAGATTTATTGTCCCTCATTGTCAGAACTCATTAATGAAATAGTTATTTTTTTAAATATAAAACAATATATACACTTTCAGTCAAACATTTGTACGTATGCAGTACACATGCTCCCCAAGCATCCTTTACAGGAGACAGAACAAGTAAAACTCAATATTGCTGCTTGCAATACATCGACACAGTGATTCTCATGGTGTAAAAATCAAACACTTCATATCCACCATTAAGGAAATTGTCGAACTCTGAAACAAAAGAAAGACATACACAAACAACAGGTCTGAATATTGCATCAATCCTTGCAGTAGGTAGCTGAACCTTAGTCACTGAATTCCACATTGTTGTTCCTCGGTCAATAACCAATGATGAGGAAAGTGTGTGTCAATAACCAAAGATGTGTGTGTATGGTGTGTTTGTTTCTAGGTTGCCCAGAGGTTGAGGGGCAATACAGAGGGTGTGTGTTTGTGTGTGTGTGAGATGCAGGGAATAAAAAGGCTTCCTGCTTTAGAGGCCTCTCACTCTCACAGCTCTGCTAGATGAAGACCACAGATTACTGGGCTGAGAAACATTAACTGGGCTGTCTCTGGGTCAGTGAAAAAACACACACACACACACACACACATACACACACACAAACACTCCACTGTATTGGTCTAAACATCAAACCAACACTGGTTGACTGGAAGGGTGACTGAAAAGGTGGAAGAGTTTTGGAAGATTAACCAGTGTTGTGGTCAGTGGTGGAGACTGTTAGGGAGTAGTCCACAAGAATTTCATTAATCCACCCCCC
>JAGFZM010001682.1:32319-44167 GCA_017657215.1 Limnothrissa miodon | reverse complement strand
AGAAGACCCAGGGGGAACACAAACACACATACACACACACACTCACACAATGCTGACTCACACAGATCTATTCCGCAAGCGGGCCATAAATGAACCATAGGCTCTCCACTATTAAAGGATTTGCCGACTTCACTTCTGGGCCGTGACCTCAGACTATTTTCGTAGTTTATTCATCTGCTGGTCATGTTCTGGCTGTGAGTTTAGTTATTTTATTTACTGAAACAAAACAAACAGAAGTTTCAGAATGAACTTGCACAGCTAGAGGGGTGCAAAGCCAAGTCTGCTCTGGCACCCGTCCTAGCTGGGCTAATCAGTGCTGTGTCAATCATCCTTAGGCACCGGAAAAGTTATGGCTTGATTTTACAGGCTGGCTAAAATGAGTGAAAGGATAATGGCAGCCTCTTTTGAAGATCTAAATGAACCTAAAAACAGCACAAAACATTTCCTGGCTTGTGCTTTATCAAAATCATCACACAACCATCCCTCAATCATTCCTCAACCATCTCACAATCATCCCACAATCCACAACCTACCACAACCTATGGCTCTCTCTGTAAGCAGTGGGAATAAGGAGTGTTTGAAAGGCATTGGGCCTGGCCTAAAACAATACCTATTTTAGCATGAGATAAAATAAATACTTGGTGAAGCTAAGAGTGAGCAGATCATCTCCCCATCATACTTCAACTGTTCAGCACCTGTGCTACCATTTGTTGGTTCTGCACACCCCCTTTGCTCTAATGAGGAGGGTGGCCGACATAAGTACCTGACAAATGAGTTCTATTTCCACCCCCAACCTTTGGAATGAACTATTTATTTGATTTATATTTGATTTGGAGTGTTCCACCTTTAAATGCCAACTGTCTCTTCATGGAAGAAGGAGGGAGTGAGGGAAGATGGAGAGAAAAAAAGACAGGAGAGTTACAATCTGCTGGGCTGGTCAGCAATGTTGAGTTTGTGTGTGTGTGTGTGTGTGTACACATCTCTTTGGAGACAGTGCAGCACTACAGCTGAGTGGTCTGGGTGTGTTTGTCTGTGTGAGTATGCTTGAGTATGTGTTTGTCTGTGTGTTTAAATCTCTTAAGATAAAGCAGCTCACGAGATGAGGTCAGGTCACTGTGCGTGTGTGTGTGTGTGTGTGCGTATGTAAGTGTGTGTGTGTTTGTGTTTGCAGAAGAAGTGGTCTGTGACTTGAAACCAACAGAGAGCTGACCTTACTGCATAAAACACACACACAAAATTAGGGCAAAAGCCTATATCACTTCCCTTTGAACTTGATCACACATGCATACTCAATACACACTGCAGAGCCATTGTAAAGCCCTACACATGACAGTGCTCCCCTCAAATAACAGAGATGTGTCGGGCAAGAAAAAAAAATGACTCAGGAGGGAGCTTTTCTGCTCTGGGCGTCCCGCCATCACGCCCTGTCTTATGCGTCCTGCATATGTGATCTTAGGAGACAGTAAGACACTTTAACCCACTAGGGGACCACAGAACACCTCCACACACACACACTACCACACACTACCTTAGACCGCAGGACACTTCCACACCCCATCCTAGACAACAGGACACATCCACACACTCTTAGACCACAGGATACTTACAAACAGTATCTTAGACCACAGGACACTTTCACACATTATCTTAGATGGCAGGACACTTCCACACACTATCTTAGACCACAGGATAGTGGTCTAGGACCATTAGGAAACCACAGGACACTTCCCTAGCTGAGCCAATACTTAATATTATAAATCACTCTCTTGTAGCAGGACATGTTCCCAAACTTTTCAAGACATCTGTCATTAAGCCTTTAATCAAAAAGCCCAACCTTGACCCTGATGTCCTGGCTAACTATCGACCTATATCCAACCAGTGTCTAAGCCAAAATAGTGTCTAAGCAAATTTGTACCTTCTTAGATGCAAACAACATTCAGGAAACCAATCAATCTGGCTTTAGAGCATACCATAGCACAGAATCAGCCCTAGTAAAGGTCTACAATGATCTCCTTATCTCATCTGATAATGGATGCATTTCATTATTAATCCTACTGGATTTCCTTTGCTTAAACTCTGATAAGACTGAAGTCATGTTGATTGGCCCTAAAAACCTGACCAAGACTTTACCCCATCATCAGAGCTTACTTAGTGACCTTTCACTCACACCTAACACAAAGGTCAAGAACCTTGGGGTGTATATTGATCAAGACCTCTCTTTAAATAGTCATGTAAAGCATATCTCCAAAACCTCATTCTTTCATTTACGCAACATTGCTAAGGTCAGAAAATTCCTTTCTTTTGAGGATGCAGAAAAACTAATACATGCATTTGTTACCTCCAGACTTGACTATTGTAATGCACTGTTCTCTGGATGTGGTACTAGCTGCATCAAAAACCTTCAACTAATACAAAATGCTGCAGCACGAGCACTCACTAGGACAAAAAAATATGAACATATCACACCTATCCTTGCTTCCTTACATTGGCTTCCTGTTAAAAGCCGAATTGATTTTAAAATACTTCTCCTAACATAAAAAGCCCTTAATGGCCTTGCTCCAGCATATATTAAAGACTTACTTGTTCCCTACCACCCTTCTAGACCCCTAAGGTCACAGAATGCTGGTCTCCTAGTAATTCCTAGAATATCAAAATCCACAATGGGAGGAAGAGCATTCTGCCATCGTGCGCCTGTCCTGTGGAACAAACTCCCTTCAAACATTCATCAAGCGGACACTCTCAACACCTTTAAGTGTAGACTCAAAACTTTTCTATTTACTGACCCCTTTAGTTAGGGATGGTGTATGGTAAGCCACACCTCCTCAGGGTATTATTGGAAAGGACTGCCTCTGCTGTAAGCTCCAGTCCAGGGCTTGGTGGCCACTGACCATTTCCTTTGGTGGTGTTGACTTGTTATACATCATACCTTAGTTATGCTGCTATAGTTTAATGCCGCCACAATCCACCCATCTGTTAACCCATACAATTTTCACTCTGTCTTTCTCCTCCTCTCTCTTTCCTCTCCACTTATTTCTCTCTCTTCACTTAGCCAACATCTGTACATGGTTGCACATGCAATACAACTGACATTCTCTGAAATCTGATGGAGACTGTTCTAACTCATCTCTTCTCTTCTCTGTGAGTCATCACTGCCTTCTACTGCCTGCGCTTGCACCTCCTGGGTTCTCCTGGGGCCTTCTTCCAACGTGATCCGGCGGCACTCCTGAATGGTCCTCAACCCACTCCACTGTCCATGCCACTGCCTCCCTGCTGAGGGTCACCCCTGCCTTCCACTGCCTGATCCTGCATCTCTGGCTTCCTGGGCGGTCTGCCTTCAGCTTCACAGATGACCCTGACATGATTGATACAGCCTCCAACTGGCCCCTGGCTTGACTGCGCCTAATGACATGGGACTACATCCTGGGATTCTAATGGGACTCCTATATTACTTTATTTACCAAAATTTTCTTGTAATGTGTATCTAATGGAATAATAGTGGACTACTCACCATCTGAGAGACTGAAAACCTGCCCTAGGCAGTTGGGTTAGCCCCTTGAGCCGTCGGAATGGCCCAAGGTTTCTTCCTTTACCATAACAAGTAAAAACAAAAAACGCTGCTAGGGAGTTTTTCCTTGCCCCTGTTGCTCATTGGGCCTCTTGTGTTAAGCGCTTTGTGACATGCCTTTTGTAAAAATGCGCTATTTAAATAAAATTGAATTGAATTGAATTCCAACATCTTAGCAGAACATAAGGACACAGCAGTTACACTCTTTTTGCTCTGAAGCAGCAAGTCGTCAGCATGTCAGCCCAGAATATTTGGACATGATCACAGTGATCTTTTTTATTGCTCATGAGATATCTTAACAAATTACTAGAAATTATCTTCTCACCCCAATCACAGTTAATTAACACCCTGGTAATTAATAGTCAATTAATACCCTGACATCAAACTAAAACAGTCAAGTCACCTCTAAGCTTTGTCAGTTATAATGCCCTCATGCCTGACACAGCAGGAGGAGAGAGAGAGCCAGGTGTGTTTGTGTGTGTGTATGATGCTGTATGTGTGTGTGTGTGTGTGTGTGTGTGTGTGTGTGTTTGTGTATGTGTATAATCTTGTGTTTCCTCAAAAGTGATGCTGGGTGTGTGTCGGATAGGGTGCGCATAGGCCTAGTTGTTTTTCTCCACATTGTGTGGTAGGGGTCTGTGTATGATGCTATTTGATTGTGTGTGTGTGTGTGTGTGTGTGTGTGTGTAATGCTATGTGTAGTGACCGTGTTGTGTCCTACAGTGTGCTTCTGACCTCAGGACTCTCACAGAAGGGGGATGGTGATGGTGGGGGCATGGTTGTCGTGAGTGACCCGTCCGCGCTACCGTCCGCGCTACCACTCCCGCCGCCAGAGAAACAAGCACTCTCATTGGCTCACACACTGACACGACATACAACTAGCAGACAGGGACGACACACAGTTCTTGGACACACAGACACACACACACGCATCACACGCACCACCTTTCCACTCATCAATACACTGCCTGAGGTAACTCAGGCTGCATATTTTAGCATTTAGGGTTAGATAATATGAATGTATGCATGAGTGTGTGTGTGTGGGGAGGGGGAGGGGTATGTTGTATGTGGGGAGTATGTGACTAATATCATTCGGCCCACAACACTAAACACACACACACACACACACACATACACACACACACAAGACCTGTGCTCTCTGAAGGCTACCCTTTCAACCACCCTACAACACAAAGGCATCTTCAAATCTGCCGGCTGCATCCCAGTCTCTGGGAGAGATCATTTTACACTATGCACAAGGATAGACACAGCTAGAAGAGAGAAACAGCAAGGTCATGTCTTCCCCGGATCTAACAAAGCTCTCATTCTAAACAGCTGTGATTCTGTGCAGTGCTATTTTTAGTATGCAAATAGCCTTTGTATTAGAACTGTTGTTACTTCATAAATATGCATGACATGATGGACATGCCCATCATTTTCCTGAAAGCATGCTCTGACCTTTCTTGAACTCCTCCAACATGGCATCTAGTTTGGTGTCGTGGAAGACGAAGTGGACAGGGTGATTGTAGAACTTGGTGACAGTTTTAAGGGTGGTGCAATCGTCTGGGTCGACAAACGCCAAATCCTTGACGTACAGAATGTCAACAATGTTAGAGCGCTCGTCCTCGTACACTGGTATGCGCGTGTACCCGCTCTCCATTATGTCCGACATGGTGTTGAAGTCCAGGATCGCATCCGTGTGGATCATGAAACAGTTGGCGAGAGGGGTCATCACGTCCTCGACAGTTTTGGTCCTCAGTTCTAACGCGCCCTGGATCATGTTCAGCTCCTCCTTTACCAGGTCGTTATAGGGTTCGGTCACTTTCAGCATCTCAACTAATTTCTCGCGGTTGTACACATTGCCCATCTCCTGACCCAAAACGCAGTCTAGCAGTCTGCTGATAGGGTATGATAATGGGAATGTGAGAAGCATGAAGAACTTGGTCAACACTATAGTGTTAGCCCCTACTGCTAAACCGTGACGGGAGCAGAGCGCCTGGGGAACTATTTCACCGAAAATCACGATGCCCACAGTGGAAGCAACCACAGCCCCAAGTCCCGATCCAATCAGTTCGTCCAACATGATGGTTAAGGTGGTGTTAACAAGCACGTTCCCGAGCAAAAGCGAACATAGCAAGTAGTTCCCTTTCCTTCGAATGGGTTCGATTTTGCGAGCGTCCCTCCTCTCTTTATCTGTCCCGCAACTTTGCACGATGCGAAGTTCCATAGGATCAAGAGCCATGAGTCCCAGATTAAGCCCACTGAATAACCCGGACAGCACTAACAGAGTAGAGACGAGGATTACCTCGCACCAAAGAGGTAAGAATGGCGGCTTCTCCTCCACCACCCGAACCCTGCCATCGTTGTCCCCCAGCAGGATCCACTTGTCCCCCGGACCGTCCCTCACGCAGAGGCTATAATCTTTCTGGTTTTCGGTCTTGCGGAGCGGTTTGATGTTGATGCTCACCATCCCTGATGTCCCACGGCTACTGACATTCATGAAGCTACTTATGGTGAAATCTTTGGTGAAATCGGTACAAGTCCTGTTCACATCCCCGTTATAATATTTCTCATCCTCACCCTCTCCATGCTCAATGAACCTTATCTCTGACGAGGAGTCCGAGCTGAAGTGCACCCCATAGAACCTGAGCTGGACCGTGCTTTCTTCTGTTACCTGAATGACCCCGTCTTCTGTTGTCGTGGCCGGTTTATCACTCCTCTCAAGCCGCATGCCAAGCACTTGGGTCCCGATAACACTCGCTGTCTCTGTACGTCCACCAACGGCGCTCCAAAGAAAAACGATTAAAGTTATAATATGTCCCTGTCCACTCCAGTCTGTCGCCATGTTTGTTGCACTCACTGCGGGCAGCGGGTGACGTCACTTACTCACTTGTCGCATCCCGCCCCCCTCATTACCATAATAAATTCTGCAGCAACGCCTACCGGAGGCGTCAGGTGGATTCGGTTTCTCGGTGGCATCTATTGCAAGCAGCGGGCACCTGCCCTATTGCCATGACCTCGCATTTAAAATTGCCCCGCTGTCCAGTTTTTGTCAGGACGGACGAGTTGCACGGCGACGCTGTGAGAATTCCTCAGAGTCCTTGAACAAGGTCATTCCAGAGGTCACCAAGATGAAGTCCACTGCTGATGCGGCAGTCTGCATAGATAATGTGCATCTTCTTTAATAAAACCCCGTTATTTTTCGCTTGCAGCTATATCAAAGTAGTTATAATTAGAATGTACCAAAATACATGATTTTCAAACCAAGCAAGAAATCTCACCCAAATCCGTTCATTAACAGATCCAGAGAAAACTTGGCGCTCTGGAGGCAAACAGAAAGCCGCACGACAGCTGCTGCAATTGGTTTAGGAGCCTATTGTAATGTAACAGCTGTTATGTAAACTCACATGGCATGCGCGGCATAACAGGGCCTGCCTTACTGCATAGCCCTGTCAGCATCTATCCTTCCTGGGGTCTGTCTCAGAAAAGCGGTACCGGTGAAACGACACTGCGGTTAGAGATGTCCGAGCTCATTTACATCTGTTAACTTTGTAATAGGCCTATTCATTCAGTTGTAAAATGCATAGGTAGGTCACCAGTAAATAACATCTCAATATCGTTTTATTAATTACAAAGATTCGATATGTGTCTTACACTGATTCTTGTACAAACATTGAGGCAAGATGATTTCATTTCGACAGCTGTCTTTATTTCACACGATAACAAAATTGTGAAGCTTTCGAAGCTGTCAGTGTTATGTTTTCAGTTGGAAGAGGGTGCCATCTAGCGGCCATAAACATGAATATCATTGTACTCCGACACGACCCGAAGACAGGCATACATAAATTGCAGTCCCATTTTACAAGGAACCGTGATTTAGTAATATTGTAAAATCATTTATCTGTAACATACAAATTTTATAGTGTAATTTAAATAAATATTGCTAACATTATGATAATTACTGCACAAAAGCTACAAAATTACTGCTTTAAAAAGCTTGTGTTTTATCCATCCTCAATTTAAGTCTGTGTGTGTGTGTGTGTGTGTGTGTGTCTGTGTGTGTGTGTTGTGTCATTGTGATAGGACAGTCTTGCTCACTGTTTTGAACAATGGCTTTGTGTATTTTTAAGACATTCAACTGTACATTCAACGTGTGTTCCTTTTTAAAATTTCAGCAGGGTCTCCTAAATTTAGCTCCGTCCTCTAATGCTGGTGAGGTGATGTTGTAAGTCTCCTAATGTCCTTTAGGGGGCGCTGTGAGATGCTACCCCAGACGAGAGTCTCCATGGCAGCTTGGCTGCGTGTGGCCATCGGGGGTCAGGACCTCCACACTGAAGCTGATCTTCTTGGACTGAAGCATGCTGTAGGTGTTGTCAAAGTGCAAAACATCTGGAGATGGAGAAATAATATGACATGCAGTATATATGTCAATTATACATCATCAAAAAATATATATACAGGTCGTTAGACATGTCATCCTATTACAACATCTACAAAACACTAATACACTCATCTTACAAACACCCAGAGGAGAAGTCATTCAGACAATTTCTCCTGTTTCAGTCATGCAGGAGAAGTCATGCAGACAATTTCCCCTCACAATTTTTTAAAAAAGGAATACATATCATATGGATGGATGTCCTTTATTTAAATGAAATTATAAATGCAAAGCGTTCTCTGCCCAGGCCTCCTTAAATCGACTGCAAGGCCATCGGCCATCTCCTGTTGTTTATGACCAGAGGTTAGAATGATTAAAGATTCTGGAAATCACAGGCAGTAAAGTCAATTATTGATAAATATATAACTTTATAGCACAATGCACACTCAAATCACTTCCCATAAACACACACAGATAACAAAGACACATTGATAAGGACTAATGATAAACGCACATGTCGTAAAACGCCCTTGAAGATATTAGTGTAGGCTACGGGCCTAACAACTTTCAAGGAAAATGTTTTGGGAAATGATTTCCACAGCTATGGCTATGTGAATGTGAATTTGAATGCTAAAATCTGACATGCAGTATCTGTTTGAGGTGGGGTTAGGCTGGGTTAGGGGGCATTGGTGCCAGTTTAACCATGGGCAGGGTTTAGGGTCTCTCACTTACACACTCCAGGCTTCTCACAGGTAAGTGATCCGTCCTCCGGCACAAAATGGGCGTTGTAGCGTTCGCTTGGGACCACCTCTGTCATGTCTGCCACCTTTAAGGAGTCTGAGCCCTTGGTCTTCAGATACACCCCGAAGCCAATGTCCGCACTCTCACTGGCAAACTGCCACCTTTTACATACATGGACAAACAACAACAACAAAGCCTTTATTTTTCACCTGGTAATAAACAAGGCTAATATCAAATACAGGTGAACCCCCAGCTAACAACCTGTGAAATAAAACACCTTGGGTAATTATCTGTGCAGGTGAAACACCTTAGCTGATACTCTGAGCAGGTGAACCCCCAGGTTGTAGGGTCTATACTGTCATGGGTTGGGAGGGCAGCTGTGAGAAACACAGAGGGGTGTGGAGCAACTTACCTTAACACGCTATTGGAGCAGAGGACCTCAGACTCCACCTGATAGGCCGAGCCCCGGCTGATGGTGACAGTTTGGTCATACTGCACCTTAATGGAGTCCTGTACATAGTAGGACCTGGGCACCACACCGCCATATTTGATCTAAAAAACGCACCAACAACAGAAAATAATTCTTTCTAATACACACTGCCATATTTGTTCTAAAAATACTACAACAGTAAATAAATCTCTCTGATACACAGTGCCATATTTGAGCAGCACCCTGAGCATCCATCTGTGTGCTGTTTGGACTGCGGCTGCAGCTCACCATAGTCTTACACTGCGGGTCTCCATCCGGGTCTGTGAGTGTACCTCCATAAACCACAGGAATCTGGTCTGCATCTATATGCTGTCTCAAGACATTCTTCCAGTTTCCTACACACACACACACACGCACACACACAAACACAAGCATGGCACTATGTAAGAGGGGGTGTGATTTTGCAGTCGAGAAAAATACAGAGGAAAGAAAGAAATGATGAAGATGTACTTTGAGACTGCAGACGCCCATTTGTAGGTATGAGAACTGCGGCATTTAGTACCACGCAGACTGAATAAGGCAATATGCAAAAATGGCTGCTAATGCTAACAGATAAGGCCACACCAATAAAATTAGTTGGTTCTCGGATTCGCCGCTTGAAAAAAATGCAAAATGAAATAAAAATAAAATTGAGCTCGAACTCACACGAACATAAAAAACACAGTGGCTGATTGCTATATTGCTGAAAAACAGCATGCTGCGTTCACGTGACGTCGAAAACCAATCAAATCGCGCCTTTCACTTCAGAGCGCAAGAGACATGATATGAGGAAAGATGCCGGTGGATTCTGCTAGGCCAGTGTTTGCAATTATTAGAATATTTGATCAGAAGAGAAACATTTGACAAGTGCGTTGAAATTAAGTTGTACTCACTCACGGTGCCGAGAGCAGTCTCTCTCAACTCTGTGGAGGTGAGTTTGATATGTCATTGAGAGGCGAAAAAAACCCATTCAAAGTGTTTCGCCATCAAAATCAATCAATAAATGAATGAATAGCATGTGCCAACACACTCACATCCTCGCGCGCACACACATACGCTTCTCTTTCTCATGCAAAAAAATAGTCTCTTTTCTAGATTCACGTGACTGCACGTTGATGAATATTCATCTCCGTTGCACTGATCACGTCAAGTTCAAGTTTCACGATCAAGTTTTAGTCACTATCTAATTGCTGGTGAATCAATGCGAATTTGACGTTCTAATGCCCTGTGATGAACTGTGACAAAATGAGTTTGAACGTAGGCTACAGCAGCCTAGACGTAGTCTACATTATGTCATACCTCAATTCCACAGCAGATTCACAAACTCTTAAATAAATGACAAACCGTCAAACCTTTACATAACATTGAATGACAGAATTATGAATTTGTACATTGCCTAAAACCTGCATGACAAAAAGTGTGCCGTGAGGTGTGAAAGTTAAGTTTATAAATTAGGCCAAATTTAGTTTTTCCTTAACACATGAGTAAATGTCTTTGATGAACATTAACTGTGAATGTGCCAATTAACCTTCAGAACATTTTTTTATTTTTATTTTTATTTCGCTCGCTCGCTCCATGTTTTTCCTGAAAAAATCCGAGAACCAACTAATTTTATTGGTGTGGCCTAAGGACAAAAGAAAGGGAAACTTCCTTGCCCTCGTTGTCATTGGGTGTCAGCTGCCAATCTGTTTTTTCCCATACCAACCGACCGCACTTGGCAACGTCAAACAACAAGTCTGCATCGGGTGAGAGAGTATGTGTCTTACTTACCCCCCAGAATAACAATCTTGCGTCGGGTCTCTTCACACAGAAAATGTTTCACCAGATTGTACGCAATTGGAAAAAGTTTCGGTGCTGCAAAGAAAGAATTTCAATTAAAAAATAAAAAAGGCTTTGACGTATCTTATTGATCACAAAAAAATAACAACAAACACATACACACACAAGCACATATACAGTATGTTATTGTCGGCAGTCACGATGGGTGAGTGTGTTAGTGTTTGCTCGCCCATGCGCACACACAAAGAGTTTCAATCCACTTACCCTTGATGAGGAGAACCTTTTTGAGGTTCTCAGGGTAGTTCTCCTCAAACATTGAGAGGATCTGTAGCAGACATCACAAGACAGATTTTATTATGTCACGAACAATGCATAAGACAGATATTAAGTCACAAACTATACATTAGACAGATAGTATTACGTCACAAACAATGCCTAAGACAGATTTTATTATGTCACAAACCATGCATAACACAGATATTATCATACCACAAACAACACATTGGACAGATATTATGTCACAAACAATGCATGAGACATATATTGTTATGTCAGGAACAATGCCTAAATCAGATATTCAGGCTGGGCTACTTCAAGGAGACCACACTGTGGTGCAGACGACTAACGTTTCGATGCTGTGCGTCCAAAAGATCTCATCATCTACACCACAGTGAAAAGTGCTCTGGTTATCCGTGGGTTTAGTCTCCTACAAGTAGCCCAGTCTGTATCTCCTGCAGTCCTGGACTGGGAGCATTCAAGAGGCTAGAGCAAGTGACACCCTTCTTGTAAGACACATATTATGTCACAAACTATGCATACATGTTCACATAGTGCACACATCTCAATAGGCCTCTATGGCAGTGTTACTAAGTGTACTCACATCTCCATAGGCCTGTATGGCAGCATTACTGAGTGT
>JAGFZM010001682.1:9829-32309 GCA_017657215.1 Limnothrissa miodon | reverse complement strand
GGCAGCATTACTGAGTGTACTCACATCTCCATAGGCCTCTATGGCAGGCTTCCACAGATGCTTCATCCCGAGGCCCTCACAGTCATAGATCAGGGTGATGGCTTCCACATGCCTATCAAGCTGGAATGAAGGACAGAATAGTGGAATTGCTAACTGTGTATATTGAGTGATGCTGTAACCAGGTGGAGAAAACCACCACATTTTACACAGGGCCTCTACTGAATGATTGTAGCCCAGAAGACCAGCAGAAACTGTCGGACCTACTGAATGATTGTAGCCTCGGAGTCCAGCAAAAACGGACTGTCTTTAGGACATACTGTATTAGAACATGGACTGAACTAGTGACCTATCATAGAGTTGGCTGCAGTAACATAGTAACTGTTCTCTCATTCCATCAGCACTTAGCCTCATAAAACAAGGGGGGTGAAACCTGAAATAGGGGTTGGTCTATGAAGATTCTAATCCATCCAGGTTGTGGTTGTCATAGGCCCTGTCCCAATTCTCTCACTTCCCCTCGTTTTTGGCCCTAGCACTCGGTTTTGCCCGTTCATGTCTAAGGGTAGTGTGTCCCAATACTTTTAAGACCTAGTAGAAGTGCTGTTCAACCCTTGAAATGGTTCTTCCGAACCAAGTCAGCTAAGGAGCCGACTTTGTTTGAAGTGAAGTGAAGTGAAGTGAGAGATGAGTGTCCCAGAATATTTTGCGAACTGAATGAAAAAGAAAGATGGCGTTCGCTTCTGACAAAAAACTGCACAAATTAAAGTATATTTTTTTCCAATTAAGCACGCGATTAAAAAAATATGTTAGGATATCTTAGTTAGATGTAAATACATTTGAATTCCGTACAGTTTTTTGAAAATATGAATATTGCAAAATCGCTATTTTTCATGGTGCACAAATCTACCAAGAGAGCTTTGTGATCTAGTAAATACATTAACGTGAATGTAAAGTAGGATGAATATGCATTATGGCTTTTCACAAGATCATGGTTTATCAAGTCTTGTGTTTACATCCATGTGGATAAATTGCCACGATAACTAACGTTAAAGCAGCACGGGTGGGAATGATAACGTTATGCATTTTGCACCTGCTTCACTTTAGAGGGCACTCGAAACCAAGTTCTAGTGTTAAGTAAGGAAAAATGGGATTGGGCCCTAATCTTCAGTTAAGGCAACTGGACTTCTTTTTGAGCTTGTAGACGTTTCAGTTTCCATCCAGAAAGCTTCATTAGTTCTGAAGCTCTCTGGATGAAACGTCTTCAATCTCAAGAAAAAGTCCAGTTGCCTAAAATGAACATTATGACTGAGACAGGGGGTGTGCAAACTGTGATGGGCGGGTTTGCAGACTGTGAAAGTTTGCCTGTGTGGCAGAACTCATACCTTTGCAGACTGCTCCTCACACAGCTTACGTAGCATCTCAGCATCACGAACTTTGGTCCTCATGAAGTCCTGCTTTGTAGCAGACATCATCAAACCCTTAGGGTCTAGTGGCCCAATGATGTCATACCAGATTGGACTTCCCTCCTTGTCAAAGCCACACATTCCACCGGACACATATTTCTCAAGCACCTGGAGAAGTCATTGATACACATACACACACAATTGTAAAATGTAGCTGTGTTTGACTTAACATTCCGACACACGCAAATGTAATGCATGCTTAAGCAATGGACACTCTTTAGTCAATATTATGAGAGTTTACACTTGTGTACACTTGGGTGTGTGTTTTTGCTGTTCTTCAGTGTGTATTTTTGCTGTCCTTGAGTGTGTGTTTTAACGGGTCTTTAGTTTGTTTATACTGTCTTTGAGCCAAAACCCCAAATATGGCCATAATAAGGGCCAAATGTTATTGTAAGTTTTGTCAACAAGGTCTGTCACCTTAGTAGTGCAAAATATGTGATAGCATTGCAATGGGGGAGCTTTTTGTGTTTAATCAGCCTGGCAGGTCTATTTTAAGCCTATGGAGGGTTTGTTAGAATGTTTACTATATTAAGGATGTTTACTATATTTGTAAAGTACCTCTTGAATTTCCCCTTGGGAATCAATAAAGTATCTATCTATCTATCTATCTATCACAAAACTTGCAATTCAAACAAGGTATTGTCTTCATGGGGATAATGAGCTGGATAGGTAGATAACACACCCAAAGCTAGCACCAATGAAATGTTATCATTTATGGGGTAGAATATCATTCCAAAGCTCACTATGTGCCTTCATTGCCCTCAGATAGTACTGACCAACAGTCTGTTTCAAATGGCGCACTTCAGCACTCCAAATGCTTAGTGAGTGCGTAAGCCAGGCCTATTCAATTTGTGGCCCATGGACCACATGTGGCCCAGACGTGACCCACATGTGGCCAGACGACGCTCCAGACATAAAAGTAAAACACTATTCACGAGCCTCCAGATTGTAACTTAAGTCTTTTACAGAATATCAGAAACAGACCTAACACAAGTTAGCTAGTTAATTTGCCTCCCCCTCCACCCCAACTCATTTTAGAGTTTTATAATGCATAGGCCTATAAATTGCATGCATTCTAATTTTTTTAGTATTTAATGTTGTCAATTTGAAAAGTAAAAAATTTAAATTGTTTTATAATTAGAGTTTGTGCCGATTTGAAAAAATTCATCACCACTGCTGAAAATGTGCAGCCCGATCTTGGTTTTTAAATGTGGCTCAAATAAAATTTTAATTGAATAGCCCTGGTGTAGGGCGTTCACACTAGTGGTAGTAGCAAAATGTTGTGCGCTTCAAGTGCCTGGATGGTGCATTTAAAATAGTCAAAATGTGGAGTGTGCAACGATGAACACTTTTCGCACTCACTGCACGTCATTTTTGCTACGAAGCGATGAGGAGGGGCCACCCCCATATTTCAAAACTTCGAGAATGGCATTGAGTATTGTGACAGATCCCCACACAGATGAAAGCTTTATGTATTGTGTTAAGTTATTGCAACTGTAAAATTGAAAGAGCAGACGATATTTTGGCAGGCAACAGCATTATACGAACTAATGTGAATAACCTACTTTCTGCGGAAAAGTATTCCATTTGGAACAGCACTATCAAAATTTGCACACTATTCATGTAGTGTGCAGTGTTCATAGTGTATGAAAGGGAGTGCGCGAAACGGAACAGACTGCAAGCCTTTAGCTAAATAACTGAAGACTATTCATCCCGATAATTACATACAGCTACTGCTGCCACCTGCTGGACACATCACTGCCTTACCTCAGGAGGCTTCCAGTCCTCAATAATTGTGTCAGCTTTCATGTGCTTGCGAAACTCCACATGCTGGTCAAACACACAAAAGGCAGTTTGAGTGAGACCTGGCCTACTAGTCCTGGGTCAGAGAGCGTTAAAATCTGATCTGACAAAAAGGACTGTTTAGGGTACTTAAGTCACCACTGCTGTAAGGGTCGATCAGAGGGATCAGAGATCATTCCTAAAGTAAGAACAGTGGGTACACTCTGGCCGACTGTGCAGAAACTTGTTTATGGTCTTACTGAGAAACAAGATTTAAATATACACTCTATTTCATTTTTTTCAAAGCACTATTGTTTCTTACAGGCTTTAGAAGAGTGACTGATTTACCTTTCTCAGCATGCTCTCAGCTTTGTCTATGTTGAATGTTCTGGCTGGGATGCAATGAAAAGAGAAGTTTTAGGATTTAAAATGGAATGTAAATGGCATTTAAAGGGCATACGTTTAAAAACTTTGGTATTAGACAGTATTTTTTCTTTCCTAAATACCAGAGAAGAAATATCATAAAGTTTTAGTAGCCTGGTTGAGTTGAGTATTAACTAAACACAAGAAGGCCAAAGGATGCAAGATCAATAGTGGGTATAAACAATAAATGAAGCACAGGTGAAAGATCGTGTAAATGTTTACAGTATCAAAACACTAACAAAACCCGAACTTTGAGCCACACAAAAGTCAATACTCTGAATGTTGGTTTTTGCGTAACCACTATAACCAAAGTCCTTCTATAACCTTGTCCTAACTTCCTCCATCCCATTAACTATCCATTCTATTAGTCAATTAAATTAAAAGGCTTTTAAAACAGTGGTCTTTAAGGCATGACTGTGGTAGGGCATCCCAATTTTCTTACTCTTTCATATTTGCAAAAAAAAAAAAAGTTGGTTTCCTTGAGAGCTTTGTGGGGGGTGCACTTTGACCTAATTTGGCCAGCAGCCTTTTAGGCTATTGGTGACATTCTGTATGTTTGCCCCACCCCCTAACAGAAATGGCCCTGTTGCGTGCTTCAGTGCAGCGCTCTCATTCAGCACGGATCACATACAGCATTATCTGTTCTTTATTAATCTGAGGGAAGGTGTTGGATATGCTTACAAGGAGCTTACTGGGACAGCCAACGATGGCAACAAGCTACAAGTCTCTAGTGTTCTAGCCTGCCTCAAACACGCATCTCAAATGACACAATTGTCACTTATTTTCATTTAAAGCGTCATGTTACAACAATTAGGCAACTATTAACTTGCCAAATGAATCACGTATGGAATAATATTATATCAAGTTGACATGTTTAAAATAGCATAGTATAGCTAACACTCAGGGAGGCTCATCGCGTACAGACTCCATCCCCTAAACCTGATGGAGCTCATCTTGGGAAACCTGTTGACGAATGTGGGATGCGACTGCCACACCTAGTTTCACTGTGGTCAACAAATGCATAGACCAACACACAACGTTTCTAGCGCGTTTGGTTCACCGTCAGAGCATTCTGAGATGTTTGGGAGAGTGGGCTGAAGCATTAACTTTATTCCCTCTTGTATCAAAAAGACAAATAACACAGGTAGGGTAGATGCAAAACATTTATTCTTACCTCTTAACCATCGCAGTAGGTAGTGATCACTTTGAGACGGCAGCAGAGGAAGAATGTCCTGAACTCTTTCTCGAAACTACAAACAAAAATAAAACATTGAAGTTAATTCAGTATGACAGTCATTAAGGCTACTGCAAAGCTGACTCGATTCAAGCCAGTAATGCACAATATAGATTTATTTAGGATCTCACCTCTTGCAGAACTGTAGCCTGCTTCGGGCTGAGGTCACCGATGCGTCCGCTCATTGTGGTGAGGTGAAGCCACAGGTGCACCCCTGCTTTGTCTCCGCTTAGTAAGGTCCCCGTGGCTTCTCGGGAGGATTTAGGCATATGATTCAGGGGCGGGCTGTGGTTTCGTAATTGCACTTCTAGCCAATGGATATGCAGTACAATTGACTGTCAACCTCTTGAGATTTCAAAACTCAAGCACCGCACAATAAACCTTTTGCCTCTGGTTACACTTTTCGAAGAGTTTGAGGTTAGCCTGCACGCGATGTGGCACGCCGGTGTAACCAGCCCAGTCAAACAAAGTAAACACAGGATCGCACTCTGTTCTAGTGTTTTAGATCAAATGTAATACCGTTCAGAGATCTGCCACACATCGGAATTATTATCTTTTCAAAAACTGGAAAGTGGAGAATTTAAAAAATGCAGATAATTAATAATTATGATATGAATCGGTGTTTTATTTTCAGGTTTACGTTTAATTTCGGCGGGAGCTGCTGCAGATGTGTTATAATGTGTTATAAGATGTGTGCATAATGCTACTCCTGAAGCTGGGTATCACCATTAAACCGTCTCTGTCTGATATATCACATCTGGAAAACTATAGTTTAGTCATGCTGACATTCGCTCCGCTCCAAAAAAATTGCTGCTGACTCTGCTGTTGGAATAAGCTACTGTGTCTGACTACAGCTAGGGACACAAATTCAATATAAGTTATAGCACTCTTACATACAAGTTGTCCTAGATGCTGTTAATGCCCTTTTTCTGTTGTACTACCAAAGATCTTTCAGAACACGTCTCTACCTGGACTATGCTTTTAGATTTCAAAATATCATGCATGCCAACTGATTAGCTCTTGTACAACCAATACAGTTGCACAGTTCATCAACAGTCAAGTACAATAGGGTAGTGAGCTATCATAACAAGGCTATTAGCTATCTAATACTAATGCTCAGAAGGTTTGCTGCCTACAAGCAGACTATTTTTCTTAATTCAGAGCATTTTTCAAGATGCCCAAACCTTACATCAGCAATCATCTGGATAACATTTAAACACTTTATTATAAGAATGTTTGTTGTGAACAGATCGGATCTGTGATCTGATCACTATCCTCTAACACTAATATATATATCAACAGTAATGACGAGCAGCTAGCATTTATCTTAGCATCACCTGGGCTAAAGTCATATAGGAAAATAAGAATTTCTAAAATCAAACTCAACTGACAAAAACCCTGGCAGTTGAGCATTTACATTTAAATTTTTATTGTTATCCAATCCAGAATGGCATTGTATGATTGACAGAGAATTTGACAGCATTTTATAAACTTCTAACCAATCACAAATAGGATGGGTGGATCTATGTGTTGCCTGTCATATATAAAGTTTTGCACGCGACATAAAAAGTCAGTTAATTTGGCAGTCAACCACTAGAAGTTGCAGGGCCAAAGACAACCAGCGTTTCTGAATTTTAATTTAGTAGCTGATTTTAGTATAAAATACCCAAGCAAATACAATGGTAAGTTTATTACTATTTCTTTCTCTTTTTTTTACATTTATATACTTGTCTTCATATTTTTGTGAAATGTGATCAACTTCACTGTAAAGTTAGCTAGCGAAACCTAGCTGAATTAGCTGAATGATGGTACAAGTGCAGTCAACTGTCACCATAATTAGCAAACGACAATGAAAATGCCTTTAACACCACCTTTTACACAACTAACGTAAAATATTGCTAATAATTACGTTACTTTTATTATTCATTTTCGGTCATACATTGAACAACTATTTTCTTTTGCAGCGTGAGTGCATCTCTATCCACGTGGGCCAGGCAGGAGTTCAGATTGGGAACGCTTGCTGGGAGCTGTACTGCCTGGAGCATGGGATCCAGCCAGATGGCCAAATGCCAAGCGACAAAACTATCGGAGGAGGCGACGATTCATTCAACACCTTTTTCAGTGAGACTGGCGCAGGAAAGCATGTGCCCCGAGCTGTTTTTGTTGACCTGGAGCCGACAGTTGTAGGTAAGGAAATGTTACTTCGAGACATTAACATGCTACTTATTTATAAATTACCCAGTAAAATATTCTTATGACTATGGCAGTGATCGCATCTTGTTGAAAAACAGGCAGCAGCCAAGAAAGCAGACCTTAGTGCTAAATGTTGTTTTGAGTAGAATAGGTGAGTTAAGAGAGGCTGTCTCTACACAGATGAGGTGCGCACTGGCACCTACCGACAGCTGTTTCATCCTGAACAGTTGATCACTGGCAAGGAAGATGCTGCCAACAACTACGCCAGGGGCCACTACACCATTGGGAAAGAAATTGTTGATTTGGTGCTGGACCGTGTGCGCAAACTGGTAACATAAGACACATTTTAAATTGAACCTTTTTGAAAGCCCAATTAGTCTGAAAGTATTTAGTCTACTTACTGGATTGCCTTTCTCCCCAGTCTGACCAGTGTACTGGACTCCAGGGCTTCCTAATCTTCCACAGCTTTGGTGGTGGCACTGGATCCGGCTTTGCCTCTTTGCTTATGGAGAGGTTGTCGGTAGATTATGGCAAGAAGTCCAAACTTGAGTTTGCCATCTATCCTGCTCCCCAGGTAGGTTGACCTCAGCAAATGTATGTTCAAGCTTAGTGTGTTAACAAGAATGTATAGTTTAGCGGAGCAAAAAAGATTCAGTGTTTAGTAATCACAGTGATGCCATTGCCACTGACAGCAGCAGCAGCAGTTTAATTTGAAGGCTGTTCAACATGATGGAGAATAAAATGTCTAGCCTATTCACTGCCAATGTTCCACCCACCTCCTATTTCTCAGGTTTCTACAGCTGTTGTGGAGCCCTACAACTCCATCCTGACCACCCACACCACCCTGGAGCACTCTGACTGTGCCTTCATGGTGGACAACGAGGCCATCTACGACATCTGCAGACGTAACCTGGACATCGAGCGCCCCACCTACACCAACCTCAACAGGCTGATTGGCCAGATCGTGTCCTCCATCACCGCCTCCCTCCGCTTTGATGGTGCACTGAATGTTGACCTGACGGAGTTCCAGACCAACCTGGTGCCCTACCCCCGCATCCACTTTCCCCTGGTCACCTATGCACCAGTAATCTCTGCTGAGAAGGCCTACCATGAGCAGCTGTCTGTTGCCGAGATAACCAATGCCTGCTTCGAGCCCGCCAACCAGATGGTGAAGTGTGACCCTCGTCACGGCAAGTACATGGCCTGCTGCATGCTATACCGTGGAGACGTGGTGCCTAAGGATGTCAACGCTGCAATTGCCACCATCAAGACCAAGAGGACAATCCAGTTTGTGGACTGGTGCCCAACTGGTTTCAAGGTAATCCCTCATCTGTTCATCTAAAGCGAGTACAGTAACAGAAACTGATGTGCTGCTTCATTTGTGGGTGGATAGCTTGTGCTGATTTCACTTTTCTATTTCCAGGTGGGCATCAACTATCAGCCGCCTACTGTGGTGCCCGGTGGAGACCTGGCTAAGGTGCAGAGAGCCGTGTGCATGCTGAGCAACACCACTGCCATCGCTGAGGCTTGGGCCCGTCTGGACCACAAGTTTGACCTGATGTATGCTAAGCGTGCCTTTGTTCACTGGTACGTGGGGGAGGGCATGGAGGAGGGCGAGTTCTCTGAAGCCCGAGAGGATCTGGCTGCACTGGAGAAGGACTATGAAGAGGTGGGCGTCGACTCGGTGGAGGGAGAAGCTGAGGAAGGAGAGGAGTTTTAAATCTGCGGTCACAGTCTATGGGAAAATAAGATATTTGGTTTGCTTTTCATCCCCCATCATTCTTGGTTACTTTGTTACTGTACATGACGTAAAGTGTCACAATAAAGCATGTTAATAAGTTAGTCCAGCCTTTGAGATTATATATTTTTTGTGTTAATTTAGCCACCCTTGATTCTTAAATCCGTGATAAAATGTTAATGTTCTAAATATAACTCCATTCTCCAGCGTCAAAATGTGTGCAAGGTGTCTTTGTTGCCAAGCTATTCCTGTGCGTGTAATTAACCAGAAGAGGGAGGTGACACACGGGCCAACCTATGTGTATATGTAGTGTATTTAAGATCGACAGACAAGGAAACAGACTTTATAAAATGTTTTTTTTATTATTAATGATTAGCCGTAAAAATAGGAGGTAACTTGCACAATCCACCAGCAGTCTTCACTTTATTAGTAGAAGAGTGTTCACATATGGAGTGCAGAGGAGCTATGGTACAGAAGGCTATAGATGCTTCATGACATCTTTGACTAGGGGTTAGGTTGCCAACTAAGAGTAAAGTGTCAGAATAAAAGTGTCTTAACAGAAAAGCACCAACAAGGACCACGCATACAAATGGGCAAAGACAAATTAGAGATTTCTCTTGTACTTATCTATATCACACTGAACTACAAGGCACGTCATTCCTGTTTCACCAACTAGTGATTATCTGTTAGGTTTAAACAGTCACAGGGTGATACGATTTTTCTAATTAGTCTCAAAATGATTTCAGACTGATAATGCAGTCATCTCCTGTGGCACTGAGCTATCAGTATTTGATGTAAACATCTAAACTCAGATTGAGCAACGATCTATTTGAGCTTCAAGACTAACACGTCATTACACAGCTGTTTGGGTCGGAGTGTCAAAGGTGTACAAAAACTAACGGAGTAAATTTATCTGATGTGCTCACTGAGCTGTTATATTGCTGTGATAGGTCACAGTTTTTTCCAATTTCAAAAATGAGTTTTTACACATGACAATGATTTCTAATTCTCCTAATCGTACAAGTCCTTTAGGACTGGCAGCTGAGCACCTTCATTTTGAACTACAGTTAAGTCCAGTTATAAATTGTAAATCTGTTGGCTGTCTACATTATGTGATACAATGAATGGCATAACTAAACTAAGCCAAGAAAAATGAAAAAAAAAAAAAAAAAACAAAGAAAAAAAAAAAAAAAAAAAAAAAACAATGGAGTAAAAAAAAAGTGTAAATCTCAAAGCGAGATGGCTAAAATAAACAGTTTCTTTGTGAACACCAAAGAACACAGTTGAACATTTTTAGTTTGCATATAAACAGTCCACACAAGCACAGGAGCAACACCAAGCAATCACTTCAAAGCCCGTCAATTTCAGTCCTCATTGGAGTTATTTAAAAAGAACAAAAGCACTACACATCTGTCTTTTTTCATGCTGCCGACAGGCAATCTAATCAAACTGATTGAGATATTCTAGCTGAAGGGTGCGTCCCTTTGTCTTCCAGAAAAGCGGACTAAAGACCCGACCCAGCCTCCTCCAACTCCATGTCTGCCTTCATCACAGACACAGGATAGACTGACGAAAAGAAACGCCATGTGTAGTGCTGACACAGTGAGAGCTGGCCTAATCCCCGTCCCTCCAAAACCAGAGGACATAGGAGTGCTTCCTGAAATTAGCCTGTGTGGGGATGTATTTGTGAAATACAGCTTTGCAGGAGGCCAGTGCTCTTCCTCCAGCTCACTGTAATATGAAGCCAGTCCTGGGGGGCATGCCTGAGGCCGCCCGCTGGGGCAGGGCTGGGGGGTACTGGGGGAACATAGGGCCGGGGTAGCCTTGCATGTGCCCGGGCATGGGGTAGGGTGCCATGGGGTACGGCAGATGGGGGCCCATCTGGGGTGGAGGGGGTGTGGACGGGGCGGGCTGGGGCCCCCATCGGGGCTGGAGTGCGGGGGAGCCATTGGTGTATCCATGGAAGGGGGAGGCGGGCGTAGGCTCAGGGGGCTGGGGGTGTGTGGAGGCATTTAGAGGCTGGACAGCTTCAGGGCCTTTTAGCACCATCTCACGCAGCTTATCGATTTTCACCCGTCGCACGTGAGCCAGCTTCCTCTTGCTCTGGTAGTCATCGATGAACGTGTCCAGAGGCAGCTCGCCCTCCAAGAATGAATCGGCCAGGTTCTAGCCAAAGACAAAAAAAACATTTTTATTTTGTTAATAAAATCATGTTTTTTACTACAGTATATTCTTATACATGAAATGGCAACATATGAAATGGCAACATATTAAAACAACAGGAATCAGTTATAATCTGATAACCCTTATCAGTGGTCAGTGTGTGTGTGTGTGTGTGATGTGTGCACTTACTTCAGTTTCCTCCTCAATCTTGGCCCCCTCTGCCTGCAACAGTGCAAGCAATGTGTCCAGAGAGCTGTTTCCAGAGTTATGGTCTGAAACACACAGATAGTGTCAGCGAGGGATCAAATACAACAGACAGACAGGCCTGTTTTATCCACCCAGATTCATTTTAAAAACAGAAATGCTAGTAAGTAAGTAATTATCCATCAAGGTCGTTCTCCAGGATGTAATTATACATCAGAGTTTTTTTTTTATCCAGAATGTAATTATAAATCAGGGTAGTTATTATTTAATTTTGATATAACAGAAGATACACAGCTATCTCTCTGCTGTCCATCAGCCTAAACACTGGCCATGGGCAAAGCCCATCCTTTTCCACTGTTTGTGTTTCCCTGTTACCATCATGTTCAGAGATGGGCATGCGTGATCAGCTGATGGTACAATGTCCATTTGCAATGACTGACAAAGAGCCGAATTGCTTAAAGCCAATAAAACAGCTTCGTCAGAAACCATTCCATAAAACCTGCAAGCCAGTCTCTTGCGCAACTAGATGAGCTAGCGTATGCCAATCATGTCCGGGGCAGCAGAGTCATTCTAGACACGGGTGGGAGAAGACACACACACACTAGTAAGTGGGCTAAAACCCTGGAGAGCTAGTTTCACTTACAACACACACACACACACCCATACACACACACACACACACAGATACACACATAGTGTGGGGTGCTAATTTCACTCACTAACACACACACTCACACTAACCCTATCGTCCAGCTGGCTACTGTCACACAATTCTTCCTAGAGGGCTGCAGCAGAGACAGTTTCTGCCTCATGCCACACCCCCTTCTGGCGAGTGGAAGAAGCTGCATCGCAAGTCCCAAGTCCAGAACCTTCCAACACTACACAAGCATGACTGGGCTAACTGGAGCCAGTTAAGACCATGAGGGTTGAGGGTTTAGGGGATTTGGCTGGAGGCAGGATGAGCTTAAGGGGAAGAACTGTCCCACTGCCACTGCCAACTCTAGGAGAAACTGAGGACTTCCTGGGGGTGTTGCTCTGTGACTAGGACAGGCGTTGGGGTCCGAGGGTAGATGAACCTACAAACATGTGTGAGGCCACCCAGGTCAGAAAATACCGTACTACAGACTCCATGTGCACCTTCGGCTGATGAGGACAGCACTTCTGTAAGTCTCTCAGGGGATAAGTCTGGTCACAGCTTAATAACTTAATAACACTCTGAGTGTCTCTGTCATGACACCCCAGTGTCTTCCACATAACACTCCAGTATCTCCCTCATAATCCTCACTCCCTCATAACACTCCAGTATCTCCCACACACATAGATCAGACTCCAGGACTGATTAGAGAACAGTGACATCATAAGGTTGCAGGCAGAACACTCAGTTAAAGACAAAGAACCATAAGAAACACACAGATCCCTCAGATTTGAATGATTTAATGTCTTAATTTTATTCTGGCTATATTTGTCTTTTTTCAGTGTTTATTTCACATGCTTTCATATACTAACTGAAAGAGAGAGAGAGTTAAAGGAAGAAAGAGAAAGGTAGAGAAAGAGAAAGACTAGTAAAGTGAGAGGAGAAAAAGGACAGACAGAAAGAAAGAGAAAATGACAGGTGAGGAGAGAGAGACAAAAAAAGAGGGAGAAAGTGAGAGGTAGAGAGTCTTGCTTGATTGGAGGCTGAGGAGTGAGTGAGAGAGGGAGGGAGGGAGGGAGGGAGGGAGAGAGAGAGAGGAAGAGAGAAAGAAACAGAGGGAGAGAGTGTTAGGCCAATGGAGGTGAGTGGCCACAGCCCAAACTGGCAGAACAAGTTGTGGGGCAGAGTGTGTGTCTGTAAGGTTGTCAGAGAGAGAATGAATACGACCTGGAGACATCCCAAATAGCTGAATAGCCTAAACATACAGTAGATAACACACTCTCTCCTTCTGGCTGCCTCTAGTCACAGAAGGGACTGAAAAGATTATGGCAGGATTACCAAAATAACTGGAATACATACTGTGTATATATTTTATTGTTGTTATTCTTCTTCTTCTTCTTCTTCTTATTATTCATAACATATTTATATAACACACACCTGTATATCTGTCCATAGTACATCATATATTGTTAAATCGGTATATATCTTTTGTATATCATATAGACCATAACTATTCACCTGTTCATGCCAATACATACATCTAATATAATCTCACCTAAAATACAACCAATTCACCTGTTGCCTTGTTATACATGATGCCGTCTTAGGAAACACATGGCCAAATAGCCCTGTGTATAGTCTGCATGTATCTTCCAGGCCAAATAGCCACCAAATAGTCTGCATGTATCTTCCTACCTAGAGTGGACTTGGAATGTGTCTGCATATGTCTTATTACCTAGAGTTGACTTGGATCATTGTGTCCGCATGTGTCCTTTTACTTAGACTGGACTTGGATTGTGTCTGCATGCGTCCTCTTACCTAAACTGGACTTGCGCAGCTGATATCCCTCGTAGAGCTCCTGGAGGTGCTGGTAGCGCTGAGTGAGCTCGTGTTTCTGCTGGTCCAGAGCCGGCTGAAGGAGCAAGTTGCGTTCAGCCAGGCTGCGGTTGCTGGCCAAGGTCATCTCCTTACTCTGCTGCACCTCCAGCATCTGAGGGGACACAGGGACACGAGTCACACAGGAAACACCATCACCACAGTAGCACAGGAAACACCATCACCAGGGAAGCACAGGATACCTTTACCAGGGTAATTTGGCGCCTAAGGAAGCTGGCTAGAACGCTAGTAGCTACTGTAAAGTGTTCCTAGATGAGACCAGCCCTTATGTAATTGATAGTTGACGAATGTAAGTGACTTTGAATTAAAGCGTCTGCTGAATAAAAGTGATATTTGGATAGAAGCATCTCTGTGACAGTGTGAACCCCACCACACTATATTTATAAATAGTATTTATAAATAGTTAATACTCTATAAGAGTTATATGTGCTTTATGTTGTTTTTTTTTATGTTGTTTTTTTACTATAACTTAGGTGCACATGGGCTCTGTTTAGTAATCTGCCTGATTGGCAAAGGCCATTGATTGGCTGATTACTTGAGCACCTGGACTAGTTATGTAAATCCTCATGAAGGTAGAGAAAAGAGGAGTGTGAGCTGTTGAGTTTTTCTTTTCTGAGGTGTATTTGCTTGTGTTGACTTGTTTTTTTCAATTGTCATAATTAGCTTTTCGTGTATTTTTTAATATATTTTGCTGTATTTTTTTAATTAATATTTACAATTTTTTTGTATATTTTGCACTTGGTTTTGGTTACATTATTTGTTTCAACCCTTACTTTTATCCCTGTCTAGGCTCAATTTCTCCTGACTACAAGGCTACCCTACAACAATCTTCTGATGCATTTAGTGTATATGTAAACAGCACCTTGTGTCCGGAACCAGCAGAGCACTGCCACTAGCACAGACACTATAACTCTATGGGCGATCACCAGAACTCCAGAAACTCTAGTAACCTAAACGGTTATTTATTGATACTTTTGGACACATACGAACATATGTCCTCAAGATACCCTAATAATATAATCATACATTTTTTTACATCATTTGGCAACACAATAATATACTCATATATTATTACATATGATTACACAATGACACAATGATAATCAAATATTACATTCGGCCAAACATTCGGCTAACATTTGGCTGTACAAGGTTGCATACTGTATGCTTTATACAGTAGGCTACACTAGAAGGTTCTAAAAGGACACAGGCCATTATTTCCTGTCAGGACTATGAATGATTAACCACATGGATTAGAAGCACTGTACTGAGAAAGCAGAGCTAGTCACATCTCCACCCTAAGGTTACTGCTGTTTAGCACAACTGTACATTAAGTCAAACACCAATAAAATCATATTTCAGAGGCAAAACGACATTTATTATGTTGAGGAACGATGGGCCTTAATGATGGAGGACAGGACCAGCCTATCAGGATTTGGGACAGGACAGGACTCCACCTATGTGGACAGCAGGACAGGACAGGACTGCACTGATATGGACACAGGATAGTACGGGACCTGCCTAGCTGAATACAGAACACTCCAACGGACACTACGACTGATCAGACTCCGACGGAGGCTGGGCAGGCAGGCAGAGAGGCCAACTATGCAAGGTGGAAAGGGAAGCTCAGGGTGGGGGTGCTTGTGGGGAACATCCCAATGATGATGATGATGATGATGAGGCATATAGGGCACACACAGATCAATAGGCTAAACTTTTATGGATTAAAAAATTCTGTCTGAAATTATCAGTAATGACTGAAATGGGCTGGGCCTATACAGTGTGTGTACCACTGCGCCAGGACATGCAGTTGGATTAGACAGATAGACAGTCCCCTGACACAGTTGAGACACACACACACACGCACGCACACACACGGATTAAGGGAATGAGGTCATCAGTTTAAATCAAATGTGATTATATGGGCACACTGTGAACAGTGGGCTGTCAATCTGACTGATACACAGGTACAGACCAATGCCTAAAACTCATTAACCACTGCAGCACACACACACACACACACAAAATATAACTAGTGGTGTCCCTACATTCTCCATGGCGATGTAACCGTTACATTGAGTCCCTTACGGTTCACATCAGCTTTTGTGCTGCAGCTACAGAAACTGGGTCACAGACTAAAGCATGCATATAAGACCATTCTTACCCAGAAAAGCATCGTTTGCTAAGGCTCTGTCGACTTTAACATTCTCTTATCTTAGATGAGGCGGGTTTTAGGGGAGCACTATTGTACGAATAAGAATAGTTTAGGTTTTCATGCAGGTATAAATGTTTAGACATCTTGCCGTATTCAGTCTGCAAATGTATTAATACAAGTTAAGTTAAGTTAAGTCACTTTATTGTCAATTTCTCTACATATACTGGACATACAGAGGAATCGAAATTACGTTTCTAGCTATCCCACAGTGATGCGCACGGTCAGGAGAGCCAGAGGCCGCTGCGTATCCACGCGCCGCCTACCCATTCACACACAGTCATACACCAGTGGAGGGGATTACCATGCAAGGCTCCAGCCTGCCACCAGGAGCAATTTGGGGTTCAGTGTCTTGCTCAAGGACACTTCGATGGTGTCATGGTGGGGTTCGAACCTGCACCGAACGGCTCCTCTACCACCTGTGCCACCACCGCCAAGTTTCAACTGAACTTTGACAACACACTGATCTTTGAATTTAGCCTTGTAGCCTAGTGGTTTGCTCACTGACTTACAGTGGGAACATAAAATGTATTGTACATGTACTGTATTTACGCATATCACTATTAATGAGTTGTGTGTGGCGAAAGCGGTGGTGTGTGTCTTATCTGTGTGTTAGCACAAGTGGACAGCCAAGTGAGTGTGTGTGTATTTGGAGAGCAAGGGGTCCTATGAGGACGTCAGAGACACCTGCTCAAAAGGGTTGAGAAGAACTGAACTAACAAGTAATTAAGTTACTAAAATTCCAGAATGTAGAGAAGACACAGAGTGTGCACTAACTGTGGGTAAATATACCTCTGGGTTGGATTTGTAGACCATAATCAACACATTCTAACTTACCTTTACACAAACCCTGCATTAATTAAGTATTTTAATCTATTTCATAAATTCTAAATAAAACGAGAGCATATTGCATAGACACATTGAAGTGTTGGCCCGGGCCTTCCTCTGGGTGACAGCTTAAAGAGCTTTAGTCTATTTCCATCATATGTACACAGCACTAATGTTTGCACAGTTGGTTAAAAGTGACATCCTACATGAACATTCTTATGTCCTTCGTAAAAGTAGTGAATGGGCCTTCCAACATAAATTGAAACTCATCAAACTAAATAAACCTTTGGGAAAACATTTGCGTTAACGAACAGACTTTGTTCAAAATAAAGTCTTTACAGGTTTGCGCCAAAAGAACATGATCGGCTACATAGATCTTATTTGTTTCCGAACTTCAAGGAACAGCTGGGTTGTATTCAAAGCACTAGGCTATACATAACGTTATAGCTGATTCTGCAACTGCGTCAACGTTAATCATAACCCAGGGGACATGAATGTTTTTCATGATGGTGATGCATGCAGGCTAGCGTTATTTCGCGTATGATAACTCCAGCTGTCCTCTTACCATCTGGGAATCTAGTTTTATGCTCGACAATGCTGTACAATAACCTACATGTATGCGAAGAGCAGTGGTTATTCATTGACGTTATCAGGTATCCAACCCAACAGTCTCACTACCTAACGTTAACTATTTGGGCCATGGATCTAGACTAAATTGATTTTAGAAAGCACAGCCTGACATAACAACGCAGTTACGAAAGACACGGACACGCAAGACGGAACTGTCAACAACCACGAATCATTGTATCAACAGTCCGCATTCAGAACTAGACTAGAGCAGCAGCGGCATCCTACTAACATTAGCCATACGTTAAATAAGTAAGCCGTAATAAATCAACTATTAGATGAAGCCTGAACCAAAACAAAAGGCCTCCTCTCTCAGTCACAACACAACCTCTTCCAAACCGACCTATTTCTTTGGGCTACTTGCTTTCCAACATAAATGACTCACTTCGTCCATTTCGGTGACAATGTTGTTAAGCTTCTCGTTGTCTTCAAGCAACTCGTTTAACTGCGACATAGAGTAGGAGCGGAATATCTCGGTGAATGTAGCTACTTCCCCCATGGTTCTGCTATCCTTCTCCGCCTTTATTCCTCAGGATAGAAAGGGGAAGCGAAGAGTTTCGTCGACCGGAAGTGGACAGCCAAGCTCGAGCTGTCCTCTATTACTGACAAATCAGAAAGCGAATCTGACACACGTCATTGTGCATTCAGTGGAGTTTGATGGTCGAGGGTATTTAATGTCATAATTTAAGCACTGATCTAAAAAATATATGTTGGTTAGGCCTAGTGATGAAACATAGTCTTTCTAAGGAAGACTAATAATGTGCTCATAATGGTCACGACAGTGCAAATAGGGTTCATGTGCATTCTAATCCACTCGATAGAATTTGACTTACGATCAAAGTTTAGTTCAAGTTCAAGATTACAGTCATGGTCTGGAAAATTATACACACGTTTTAGGTTAAATGCATTTTATTATATCACATGAAATTTTATCTTACATACAAATACATCTTTACATTCACTCAATCTTCTCAATCACTGAATCCTATGCACAGACGTATGCAATTGTTTTAATAGTGTTTAGTAACACACTAATGATTTAACACCAAATAAATGGTGGAGTGAAAAAAATCACAATTTTCTATTTATTCCAATTAAATATTCGTTTGATCATTTTTAAGGGGAAAAAATTCAATAAAAAAAAATGTTAGCATTGTTATCATATACATTACATTGAAAGTAGACTATTCAGAAGAAGGAAGTTAAAGTGGAGGGAGGAGTGCCCCTCTTTTTGCATCAGTAGTCAGTCTGTCATTTCCTTATAGTTCATATGTGTGTGTGCAATGAAGGATTAAAATTTATAGTCCATATCTGCCTGTGTGTGTCTGTATTGACATGGAGTGTGTGTGTGTGTATGTAAGTGTGTGTGTGTAATGAAGGCATAGCATGGCTACTATCCTAACCAACAATGGGCAATGGGAAACGGGCCTGACCTGTGTTGTTGCCCCAGAATTACTCTGTGCCCTCGCTTTCTCTCTACTTCGCCCCTTTTATAAACACTAGTGAAAAAGCCAATCCCTGAGAGACTTTGTGGAGGCTACAGCTGGGTGCCATAGTCTAGGTTCCAGCAGCCACGAGGGTGAAGAAGAGGGTGAGGATGAGGAGGAAGGTGAGGCGGATGATGAAGGTCAGAGTCCTCGAAGTCTGAGTCCACCTGAATGGTGACCTGCGGCAGAGGGACGCTGGCCATCTGTGCACGGGCTGGGGTCAGACTCAGGGCTGGGGAGGGGGGGCAGGAGATCTTCAGGTGCAGGGTGACGCTGGGGAGTAGCAGCAGCAAGCCCACGTTACAACTCAGACCCACACACACATACACACAAACATGGTCCTCTATTGTCTGGTAGCAGCAAGCCCACTTTGCAACTTACACACACACACACACACAAAAACACACTGTATTCTTTGTCTGATAACAGCAAGCTCATATGAAAAATCACTCTCTCTCTCTCTCTCTCTGATTCTCTATCATTCTCTTTGTTTTCTCTGTCAATTGCAATGCCTTGTCTCAGATGACACCTACCTACATTCACTCACTTCCACAAATTCTCTTGTGTGCGCTCAGGGATTAAACCACAAACACAAGAGAACACAAACTCTCTTGTGGGGGCAGAGAGCTCACATACACACACACACACACACACACACACACACAATGCATAGACATGGCAAAAGCACAGTAGCCAAAGGAAAAAGCCAGAGAGCAATGAGAGGGAGAGAAGAGAAGAGCAGGTATAATTAGCTCGAGAAGCAGTGCACACACACACACAGCCAGAGGAGAGAGTGAAGAGAAGCAGAGCTGATTGAAGTTCAGTTTCATGTCACCACTGAGCTCTGGTTTACACTGTACAAAGACAACAGCAAAGATCCTCACAAATACAAACTGATATATACATTATTACCCACCAGTTTAGGACAACAGACAACTTTCAAAATTGCTCAATACTGCTAAGTTATTAAATCAAAATGATTAGCACCCTGGCTGACATGTGTATAAGTAAATTTACACTTGATTCTGTGCAGGAAATTTAGTTTTACCTCTACCCCTACTCTACCTATTAAGTTGTGACCTCACTGGTGTGACCTTTCACTACGCCCACCAGACTCCTTGTCAAGCAATGCAGGTGAGACATGACTGCGAACAGCCAGTCCATTCACACAATAGTAGTGCAGTGGGACCCAGAACACATCCCAGGGCCCAGTACAGAATTACTGAGTGCCCAGTTCAGACCTACTAAGGTTCCTGATACTGATTTACCGAGGGCCCAAAGCAGAGCTACAGGTGTACTGAGGGCTCGGTATAGAACTCCTGAGCGTCCGGTACCAATATAATGAGGCCCCAAACCAGAACTACTACAGTCCTGGTACAGACATACTGATAGCCCGGTACCAATTTACTGAGGGCCCAAACCAGACCTATTGAGGGTCCGGTACAGAAATACTGAGGGCCCGGTCCGCTTCTAGGTCCTCTGTAGGAGGATTGGGGGAAGGAGGAGTGGGTGGGGGATACAAAAAGGGCTCTGGAACTCTGGGATGCAAAGCAATCCAACATCAGGAAAGAAGGGAATAAGCACACACTGAAACTGTGCACATAGTTTTACTCAATGACTAGATATACAGTCACTGGTAATATTAATGGAGAAATGCAGAAAACAAGAAAATAATCAGATTTCAGAAAAAAAAATGAAATGAATGAAAAAAAACAAACAATAGGTATTCTTAAACAATATCCACTAAAAAAACTACATTACCAAAAACATTATTTTAACTCTTAACTTTCCTGGTTCCTTTGAGATTTCTCATCTACCTAAAGGGGATCAAACTAGAACTGACTGAAACTCAAAGACCATCTACCTAAAACACAAGACTGGTCTTCTATGGCAACTAAATGACTGCTCATGCAAGAACGATTGAGGGGTCGGGACACCCTTTCAAAGGTGCATACAGTCAGCTTACAGATTTACAGGAATTTGTTTGAAACACTGCTAGAAAATGAACAATGGAGGGCGCCATTTTCCAGATATTTGATATATCCAGTGTTTTTGTTCTAGATGCAGTTGTTATGAGTAAATTCAAATTATTTGACTTGGATAAATGGTTTATTGGTTGTCTTAGTTCACTGACGGATGCCAACACTAAGAGCACAGGACAAAAGGTACATTTGGAAGAGATTACCCAAAATTGAGGCCTGGAGTCACGTCTACTCAAAAAAAGCTTAAAATAACACTCTGAAAAACCTCTCTCAAATATTTGATCTTTAATGGTTTTACTTAAGCTCAGGGAGATATAGGCTACTACCTTGGTTCACAATCTCAAACAACTGTAACAATGTACTATCATATTTGTATATACAAAAACAAACAAACAATAAGTAATCAGGTGAATACATACACATAGATGAGAAAGAAAAGCCAACAACTCTGCATTGCTTTCAGGTCTCAGAGCAACATCAGAACACATAGACAGAGCAGTGGGATAGGTCACTCTGAGACAAGACGTTTACATCAGAACACAAAGACAGATGGGTCACTCTGAGACTGGAGGTTTACAGACAGCACTTTTGCACAAGCCACTACAGGCCTGTAGTGAATGACCCCATATGACCCCACTCAACTCCCCATACATCAACATTTTCTTCCTGTTTGAATAGAAACATTTAACTTACAACTGACAGAAGCAGGTTTGTTTCCTTTAGGAGTTCTGTGACAGTCTTCTGGTGTTTTGAATAGTATTTACATTACATTTCCAAATAAAAGGAAGAATATAATTTTTAAAAATGGCTAATCTGAGACCTGCACAGAGAGTTGAAAGTTATACAAATCAAAATACAAACATACTTTTTGTAACCATATTTGTAACGTGTTAAAAAGTTTTTAAGCATTTAAAGCTACACTAATCCATTTCTACCGCTTCTACAGACACATTTCTACTCAGAGTTAATCTGCTGGAGGAGTCTAGCATTTACAGCATACAAAACAGCCTGATGATGTCATCAAAGTGGAACTGTGTGTCGTGCTGATGTCATCATCAAAGTGAAAGTCTGTGTCATGCATTGACTGTATATACAGTCAATGGTGTCATGCTGATGACATAATCAAAGGGAAAGCGTGTGGTGTGCTAATGATGTCATCAAAGTGGAAGTGTGTGTCTTGTAGGAGTCATCAGACTGGGCCAATTTAAACAGCACTGTCGAGGTATACATTACATGTACTTAAGTGTACACAAGTGTTGCATGCAGATGAATAACAGGTGTGTGTGTGTGTGTGTGTGTGTGTGTCAGTGTCTGGTGTCGAGCTGGCTGTAAGCACCCCAGTCTGTTGGGTATCTGGGGGGGGGGGGGGGGGGGGAGGTGTATGAGGTCGCTGTAGATGTGTGTGTGTGTGTGTGTGTGTGTGTGTGAGTGTGAGTGTGTGTGTGTGAGTGCGTTAATGTCTGGTGTCGAGCTGGCTGTATGCCCCCCAGTCTGTTGGGTTTTCAGGTGGGTGTATGAGGTCACTGTAGGGCACGTGTAGTTTAAGCACACAGTACCTGCGGTCCAGTTCAGTGTCATCAGTGGAACAAGCCTGATACTTCTACTCCACACACACAC
>JAGFZM010001681.1:0-12294 GCA_017657215.1 Limnothrissa miodon | reverse complement strand
GGACTAAGCTGACCACCTGCCACAGAAGCACAGACTTTACTAGGTATTATAAATACACTAGACAACTACACAACAAAAACAAGTGAGCTGGACCCATAGAAAAGGGCCTGGATTTGAGTGAGGATCAGGAAACAAGAAATTGGAGGCTGTATATGGCAGAGATACACTTTAGCTTCTCTCAGTAGGGACAGTACCGTTTGAAAACCATTGGTTGTAGTAAAAATGTGTAGATTGTGTGATGTGTAGATTACACACACAAATAAATATAGAAGACTATTTTGATTATGTTCCACAAACTTGGCAGCACAAGCACTAAGCCTACCCTCTTGAGCTCTTTCTTCAAATAGGGACAACAATAATTATCATCATTATATTGTCCATCATCTTCATTATAATTATTAGACTATATATTCATAATCTACAGACTCATCCAGTTCTGATTGTATTAATAGCTTATTTATCTGTGTGTGTGTGTGTCTGCCAATGTGACATATAAAAAAGTGGAGAATGACAGACCACCCAAATAGTTGAGTGTCCCTTAGCACCTCTGTACATTTGAACAGTCTGAATTCTAACACTTAATTTCTCGTGTACATTTTTAGGACATACCTTAAAATAATTCAACATATCTAATAGAGATATGCAAGGCCTGTGACTGTGCCTTGGCAGCCCTGTGAAAAACATCAAGTCTTATCCTACCTTTTTTTTTCCTTTGCAAAGGGAGACGTGGGCTATTTGCTCTCCTTCTAAAAATATCTGCAGGAATGCAGACAGCGTGTCTCCCTATTATAACCAGTGTGCACAGTCTTTGTGAGAGACACTCGCTATCACACGCTAACCAGCCCACTGCTAATCATCACAGACCACGTGGAGCGCCGGAGCGGGCGCGCCGTAGCACCGAGAGCCGCAGAACCGAGAGCCGTAGCAAACAAGCAAGCACTCCAGCAGCCCAGCCCGGCTAATAAGGAGCCACGGGCCTCTGTGAAGCATGAACTGAAGGGGCCTTAAGAAGAACCGTCTAAGACTGTTTGAAAGAACCTATTTCATAGTGTGCTCTATCAGACATTTCTCTCCAAGAAGTCGCAAAATAAGCAAAGGTGTTGGCAATGACTTCCAATTAGGATCCGATTCTGATTCACAGAATCCGACTGCTATGGACTGCCATTAATAACACATGCACTTAACCACTTTTTGGAAAAATGGCTGTGTTGAAATGGGCCCAGTGGGAATAATGTCCCCACTTGTAACTCATTAGCACTTAAATGTAGTAGGTCTAATCAGCTCGTAGTTTGAAATTATATTAGTTCCTTTATTTTGATAACATTATTTTATTGAAATGTCCCACACTGCACGTGAATTATGGCACTGGTGAATGTTCTTGTTGCCAAGGATACAAGAGGTTGATGGAATCAGGTTGTCTGTCGTTCATACAAGGATTGGTAAAGCTGCCTTTAGCATCTAAGCAGCCAACCTCTGGAACCAGCTCCCAGATGGCAAATACCCCCTCTGTTACCTAAAGTGTTATAGACGAAATTATTATTATCACTACCTAATGCATGACGCACAAATGCATGACTGTCACACGCAAGTGAACCGTTAAAATGGGTTTACATGTTTACAGTGTATGCACAGGTCATATACCTTGGAGCACTGATCTGAGTGCTCTTGGCAATGCTGTGCACACAAGAGCCAACCCTATGGAAATGCGTGTATGGACGTTCATGTCAGTTTTCATCTGTCCGACTGATGATCAGGAGCTGGGAGTAGGGGCTCACGTATACTACCCACTGCATGGTGCATCAATGACTGTGACAAGTGAAGTCAAAATGGCTTTACATGTTTGCAGAGCATGTACAGTTCAGTGTGTCTAAGGAATCAGAGCTGTGTGTGTGTGTGAGAGAGAGAGAGAGGGGGGGGGGTTGTTTGTGTGTGTGTGTGTGAGAGAGAGAGAGAGAGAGAGAGATAAGTGTGTTTGAGAGATAGAAACAACATATACACTTTCTGAAGCAAGGGGGTTTGTGAAGTGTCAGTGTGTCATATGACGATCACAGAGCAAACAGCCCCGTGAGAGCTGCTCCTTTTCTTCGGGAGAGGGCACAGGTATGAGGACCAGAAACACAGACACACAAACACAAACACACACAAACAAACTGAGAGGGCATGAAAGCCGTGTAAGATTGGAGACACACTTATACCGTACAGTAAGAACCTCCTTTCACAGCATAGCATCAAGGGTGGTCACAGCCATGGAACAGAACTGAGAACTCTCACCCATAAATCCCATGTAGTGGTGAAATTTCTGTTTAGTTCTTGCTGCACTACATAAAAAAAAAAAAAAACATCCACCAGCGTGAAATTATGCAAATGCAACTCATCCGATTAGCCACAGGAAAGACCAAACATTATTTTGTTCCAGCGCTCGCGCCACGATTGTTAAATATGGCACGGGATGAGTCGTGCATTGGCATCACAGGCTGTGTTTCACAGTAAATCTGCTCCCTTGAGTCAGTAGCATCCTAATGCTGTGTGGAGAAAAAAGAATCAAAAAACAAAACCATCTCTGTTCGAGGATAAGAAATTTTCTTGATACCCTATGAGACTGAGATGGATGACTCATCGCTTTTGCCGTGTGCTTTTTTATATGCATGCTGAACATCATGACTCTGTGAGTGGGCATTGTGCATGCTGATTTGCACATGACGATGGTCACTGACAAGTCCTGATTAAAGGCAGCAACACAGAGTGATTTCATCTGCACTGAAACACTAGCGACTCCAAAAATACTTGAGGGGGCACCGCAAGATGGTGTCCAAATGCTGATTCTGAATGAGTGAGATGATATAAATATATAACTAGGTGTCTGTATAAGCAGGAAGCTAGAAGGCCAGAAGGACTACACATTCAACCCCCTGCAAGTCTGTCTGCACCCGAAACCTCATTTATCTGCTTTGAATGAAATGTTCCAACCTATAAGGAACATGAGGCTGATGGCTCGAAGGACTACACACTCGAAACGGGGCACCATCTGCATCCTCATTTATCTGATCTGAATGAAATGTTCCAACCTGTGCTGCTCCTTACCAATACCCAGTAAATATCTTGGTCTGTGCACAGCAACTCAGTCCTCACATTTTAGATGCAGGCAGAGCTGATTCCACAGACTTCAGTGGCGGATCGAGACAAAGTGCGACTAGTTTTGTCTATTTCAACAGGTCCTGCATTAAAGGGACCTCATTTGGGCCGTATTGTGCTACAGAGTGGGCCATGCTAAAGCCAGACTGGAGCACACAATAGCGCCTGATTAGAATGGGACAGGAAGACTTGAAATGGGTGATTGGACAAAGGCAGTTCGATCCCTTCCATCTGCGCTTCATAGTGACCAGGACCAGGAGACATTGTGTCCTGATGCAGCTGTGTTCAGATGGTGCGGAAATGTCTAGAAGCATTACGTGATTGGATCTGAGGCCCAGGTGACGCAGATCAATTAGATCAGGCCTGTAAAACTGTCAGTGTGATCTTGTTCATTCATCCTCTTTGTTTACTTAGATATCAGTTCGACATTTTTGTTCTTTGAAGTGCGCTGTACGTATAGATGACGGTGTGGCTATATGCTTTCCAAAGGCCATAGACCTCCATCTCTCCATGCCAGTTGTGGAATAGTAGCTCAGCCTGGGGGATGAGGCAACACTGAACAGTTTGAGCCGTTTATGGCGTTTAAAACCCAGGCCACATCTTCAGCCTCCTATCTCAATATTTATTCTTCTGGGGATTCCACGGTGTAATATAATCACACAAAGTCAAACTTTGTTCTCTGACAAATGCTTACGGTATATCATTTGTTCAGAAGCCAGTGCCAGAACCTTTCTGTAATAGATCAGTTCTTATTAAGCCCATATCAAAATGCAGAGAAAAGGTGGCATCTGGTATTATTGAAGGTGGCTCATTTACAAAAAAACGCATTGATATTATTATTCTGGCATTAGGCAGACGATTTTCTTCCCTCCTATAAGTGGGGCTCAATAGTATGCAAATGTAATGAAATACAATTTTCTCCAGGTATGGGGAGAGTACACATTATTTTCAACTCGAATGCACCCTGGAAGGATTCAGATCTAGCCATCCAGCACGGGTGCACTCTCTGCAAACAAATTGTAATTAAAGTCTGGTGATTAAACAAAGTGTGCTGCAGCAGCCTTGTTGCTCATCACTGTGTCTTTGCAGAGACGCCCCCTCCTCCCCTCCCAACCCTCCACTAACCCCAAACCCTGTCGTACTTGGCTCTCCACCTTGTCTCCATCACCCTGCATCTCTCCGCACTCTTGGAAGACGTTACCCTCTGGTGCTGTGAATGGTTTGTGAATAACTAACCAGGCGTTGGTGGTTCACACCAGCTCTGGGCATCCTCGCCTTGGATTGGAGTTGTGTGATCAGTGCCTAAATATTATAGCTCCTTGTGCACACATTTGGCAGCTGCAAACATGCCTTCTGCTGCTGAAGGCTGGGAAAGCTGTCAGTTACAAACGGAGGATCTGGAAGGTGTGACGAGGCCTCTGGAGGTGTACAGATAACAGATGATGACAGAGAGGAATATCAAAGAAATGAATGAAAGCATGCGTGCCCCATGCAGGTTAAAAGCAGGTTATTGGAGGGAAATAACGAGGCTGTATAAAATATCCTCTAACTCACTTCCTGGACTGGTTCCGACTTAAGGCGGGCCTCTCTGGGCTAAAATGAGACGTCTTTGAAATGTATTTTGGGAACTCAAAAGTCTCTTCGTGTGTTGACGTGAAAAGCAACTGTGCCAGCTCTGGTCAACTATTTCCTGACATATTTTGGGCAACTAATATATCTGGAGTGGAAATGCACGAAGAGGACTGTTTAAAAACGGACAGCTGTGAGAAAACATGCAAAGGCAACAAAAACATTCACAGGGTGGTACAAACTAACAAACTAACCATTTCATTAGCTAATGGCTGTGATTACAAGATGGAAGCAGTTGATCTGAATAAATAATGTCTATGCATGCTTAAAATGATGCCAGGGGCAAGGACATGTAATTTCTCTTATTCTCTTATTGCTACATTGTGATCCTTTATTCAAATTAAAAATAATTGCTAAAATGTTATTTTGTTCATAATGGCACTGGACAAATTGTACCAACTTTCAACTTTATGAAGCTGGTTAATTACTAAAGAGAAAACTGACATTTCACACCATAGCTAATACTTCTTGTCCCGTTAAACATGCTTTTGCACACTGACCGATGTCTACAGTGACGCACAGAGGAAAGTGTGTCTGTTCAGTCACGTCTGTTGCTCCTGCCTTTAACTGTATTCAGTCTGCATTGCTGTCTAGCCCGTCACAAATTGAATTTATAGAAAGGGATTATCCAGTGAAGAACTCAATCATGTCTTACCTGAGCAAATAATGAATGAAACAATCAGCAGTGTGTGTGTGTGTGTGTGTGTGCGCATGTGTGTGTGTGTGTGCGCGTGTGTGTGTGCATGCGCGTGCGCACATGTGTGTAACTGAGAGGTCGGCAGGTTAAAAGTGAGTATGCAGGCATAGCTAACAGCTGTATAACGACCAAAATCTCCCTGTGATTGTATGCAAGAGTGCTGCACAGAGGAATCAGGTACTGCACATTCTCATGTAACACCAGATGTAGACTTGTATGGATGTCTTTCACTGCATTGTCATGTATTCACATAGTGTACAAAATGGTGTACCACAGAAAAACGTTTTTTTGTTTTTTTTTTATGACATGTCAGATGGAGAGAGCATGCCACAAAATGGCTTCTGGGTTTCCGGCCATCTGTGTATGACCTACTGGGTCAGGACAGAGAGAAAGTGTGTCAGAGAGTAGTAGTGTGCTGTCCACTGGGTCCAAAACTCTGCAGCAAAATGTTTACTATTTAGGATTAGGACCTGATTTGTGCATTTGAATTCTTTTTGGTACAAGAGGATTATCCATAAACAATTTATTTTAAATTAGACTCTAAATCAATCTCACTTGAGTCCACGTGTCCATGCAGGGAAAGGCCAGCGTCAACCTGCTCGTGTTCAGCGATGGCCTGGGGACCCGTAATAGCAAAATGCCCAAACATGACACGAGATGGGCTCAACAATGAGGTGTCATGACAGCATGGGCACAGCACAGAAATGACACTAACAGGAGGAGACAGATCAAGTGTGTGTGTGTGTAAGAGAGACTGCGATGGACAGACAACTGACGGATGGTGGGCTGGAGGTAAAAGAGAAGTGTGTCAAACCTCTGAGACTTCAGTGTGTGTGTGTGTGAGAGAGAGAGGCTGTGTCCCTCCCAGCAGTGAGGATTAGGCCAGCAAGTGGAGCGAGAAGGACAGTAATGAAGCAGAGAGCATCTCTGGCCTCCTGCAGTCGGAGCGCACTAATGATCCAGCAGCTCCATCTGCCCACTGACACCAGACACCAGACACACGCAACCCCTGGAGCCGCATGGTGCTCACAGCACACTGGAGCAATGCAGATAACAATACACCAATACACCACTCATGGTGCTCACAGCAGTGCAGATAACAACACACCACTCATGGTGCTCACAGCACACTGGAGCAATGCAGATAACAACACACCACTCATGGTGCTCACAGCAGTGCAGATAACAACACATCACTCATGGTGCTCACACCACACTGGAACAGTGCAGATAACAACACGCCACTCATGGTGCTCACAGCACACTGGAACAGTGCAGATACCAACACATCACTCATGGTGCTCACAGCAGTGCAGATAACAACACACCACTCATGGTGCTCACAGCACACTGGAACAGTGCAGATAACAACACACCACTCATGGTGCTCACAGCAGTGCAGATAACAACACACCACTCATGGTGCTCACACCACACTGGAACAGTGCAGGCAACCACTCATGTGGGACGAACAGTGGACGAACACCCACCAACCCAACCCTCTCTCCTCAGTGGGTCAGTCACAGCACATGAATAAACACAAATATGGATTGAGTTTTGGTAGTTAAAGTGGCCTTTAGGGTGTGTTACACTGAGGTAATAGGACACTAACCCTGCTATACTAAGAATTAATTTTATACTGTATATTCTGCACTTGCGGCCCTTTGCACTTCTGATTCCATGCTAAACGGTATTTCGTTGCCATGTATTTATACATGTGTAATGACAAGTTGAATATAATCTAGGTCGGGACAGGACAGAGGTTTAGACAGGAGTGTGCAGGTATGTCCCTGTTTAACCCAGTAATTAATAGTTGGGTTATGATTAGTGGATCAAAGAACTGACACATAGCACATGTAATGCCAGTCCAAGATCAGTGCTCAGTACTCCCTTTCATGAGCGAACCATCTTTCTTTTCCATAAGAGAAATAAATCAATGAATTGCAAGCTTTCAAAGAAACATTTTGCTTTGTTAAACTTACAAGCAGTAGAACTCAGTGAAATCAGTTCCCATAAAACAAAGGCTAGCCTCACTACTGGCTTCCAGTTGGATGCCATCTAGCCTGCGTTTCCCAGCTTTAGTTAAATTGATGGATTAACATCTAAGGGATTATTTGAAGCTAATGCAGAATGTTGTTGACAAAACAGTCATGTCAGTTGACTTTCAGCCATCAAAGGGGGCCAAAGCTGTGCAATAGAGGAATGGAATGAAAGAATGACTTTCATCATTGAGATGGAAGAAGGAAATTGCTTTTGATCTCTGAGGAAATCCACTTGATGTACTGTAAATGGCAGAGAGAACAAGTTTACAAAGCAAAGTTTCCCCTACAAACGTAGCCCATCAAGTCTTGACATTCTCACTTGATCCGGTACCATGAACCCTACTGATCATGTGACAGATTTCAGTACGCCTGGCCTCGGTTCACATTGAGTCAGGTCAATACATCAGGTCCCAGACTAATTGGCTTATTTCCACTTTTGTATTACATGCCGGGATTTACAGGATTTTTGAACCGGCAAATTAAATTTAATGTTCAACACATCAGTAACAGGCAGTCGACATGTCAAATGATTTGGCTTTAGTTATATTAAGAGTATGACGTCTCTGCATGACAGTTTCTGCAGCTGCCATAAATATTGAAAAGTCAACCGAACTTGTCCTCAAGGAGGATTGGTTTCATTGGAAAACATAAATAAACTGTAGATGTATAGGTGTCTCCTGTAGACAGAGCAGGTAGTGCACTTGACAGAGTCCTCTTTCTGTGACGCAGTCTTCAATGCTGTGCAATTGGAAAGAAATGAACTACACGGTCGAGCTTTGCTGTCTTAAAGTGACAGTGCACCATATTTCAGTACTTTCCAAAGAAACCCTACTCCAAGATAATAACATGCAGCAAATGGAATGGAATGCAAACATGACATACAAATCATTTTATTTTGATGGAGTTGAGTTGCATTCGAATGTTTGCCTTGAATTATAGACTATTAAAACAAACAAAAAAAAAGATTAAGGACATGCACAACCTACTAAATAACCAGAAGGAGCCCTATGGTCAAATAATCTGAAAGTAATCTAAAGTATTTGGATTATGTTACCAAATAGAGTATTGTAACAGAATACATTACAAAAATCTTTACTGGATCATATATTAGAAAAGTAACTTTCACAACACGGCCTTATGGTCCTCCACACACTCTCTCTCTCTCTCTCTCTCTCTCTCTCTCTCTCACACACACACACACACACACACTCTCTCTACCAACTTTAATTTGGCGGTAACTTACATTGACACACGCTCGGGTGATAATGACATTTAAATTACACGGCTGCACCCAGTAATTCAGGTTCCATTATTCCCCCACTTTGTGTTTGAGCTTGGCATGGTAGGGGGTGGAGCGGGTGGCTCTCCAGGGGTCCTCAGTCTAATTAAATCACGGGATGAAAGAAAGCCTCCTCTATCTTTGGCTGCCTCCGTCATCTCTTCTGATGGATTCTGATCACCTGGAGCACAAACCTGCCAAACGTCTGACATGCACGCCTTTCTTTGCATAGGTGTTCTCTCAGGTGGCGGGGAGGAAGCAAGGCAACTTCCCAATCCGCGGCTCTCTGTGGAGAATGCCTGTTTTCATTCCCGCTAGCAATTAGTGGGTGACAATGACTCCGGCCCAGCTGGAGGTCTGCAAATGAAATCAATTGGCGTTTCTCTCTAAGATAACCACAGGGTGCAAGGTGTATATAAGATCTCTGGTCTTTTTATATAACCAACTACAGTGAAGGTGTGACAAGACAAGAACACAAATGTGTCAATGACAAAGTACATAAATAAATAAATTAGCACTAACTCTTTCATACACAAAGTTCACTGCTTTTATTTTGCCACTATTACACTACATACAAACAAAAACTGTACAAAACATTTTTTTTTCTGTTGTGGAGTCAAATAAAATAAAGGAATAAAACAATATCCCAAGCACCGGACACAAGGCCTGACCTTTTCTAACTCGTGGACTCATTGTCTGACTTTACTCGGGCTGCACTCGCTCCCATCACTGGTGATGTAATCAGCAGTCCGAGTCGGAGCCAAGCGGCCCTCCGTAATTACAGGTTAATGAGGAGCTGTGGTCTCAGCATCAGGAGACAAGTCCAAACACCGTCTCCATTGATCGTTCTTATCACACGCAGGCACACTGGCCTTTGGGATCTCTTTTATCACAGGCTCGGGGGAAAAAAAGGACATATTTACATCAGTGGGCCGGCTCAGCTCACAACCTTCAGGGACACTAATTTGTTTTTGTAACAGACGTGTATCTACACCGCACCCCAACACACAGCAACATATCACACTGTTCAAAATGACACCCTCTCAATCAAAAAAGGCAAGTAATTTTTTTTTAAATAAAGTCAAGATCTAAGTTTTGCTGCTTCCTACTACAAAAGCATTAAGGATTTACGCTACGCACTGCACTGAGCAAATATGGGTGCCTTTGCATGCATCTGTTCTGAGCTGACACTTGATGGACTGCAGCATAATTTGACGCAGCATGAATGCGACAGCCGCATTACAATCAGTGTAAAGACACGGAGACACAGATGAAATAAGCATCTGCCAACATTGCTCTCCCCTCAAGAGAACACACTTAGGCAATGCTTGCAAAAACACCTGCACACTTATGTCACAGCAAAACATGTTGCACTCTGCATTCATCATATCTGAGGTAGCACAGAGTACAGCATAATCACAACAACAAGAACAACAAACAAATAAACAATCATACAAACAAGTATTGCAAATAAGCTTTTCTACCTATAGTCTATATTGTAGGCATAACATTTCATTTCATTCCAGTTCATTGACAACCTCAACCTCCCTGCCTCCCTGAAGCAGCCCCTGAGACAGCCTAAAAAGCAGGCATTTGATCCGCAAGCCTTCCATTTGAGACAAGGGCACACCCCTGTCAGGCAGAAATGACATGTACAAAGGCATCATCCGAGTGATCGCTTGCTAGCAATCCATCTACCCTTACACTCTCCTGCCGTGCCAAAATAGTTCCTGTCTCCTTTGAAGAGAGACATGTCTTACAGGTGTGGAGTCAAAGGTGACAGAGCAGCCCTTTTTTCATTTACAACAAAAAATGAAAAAAAAGTTTCTTGCTTCCTTCATTTTTCTTCCCAGAAAAGTCCACCTTTGAAGCAACAACTCAATTGTGATCCCAGATTGTTGCCATGTGAAATGAAAGGCTCCAAGGATCTGCCATCTGTCATTTCGTATTAGAAATATAAGAAGCACACACACACACACACACACACCACCCCATCTCCACCTGTAGGCATACATGTATGCAAAGTAGGCAGATGCAGATGTAGGTGAGTGTGTTTGAGAATGTTTGTGTAAATAGGACACGTGTGTACTGGTGCCCGAGGAAAAAGAGTGTTATCTGTTTCGTTGAAGGAAATTCAGCACACTCTGTCTCGTGACCAATCAATTTGTAAAGTTACCACAGAACAGTTTTTTTTTTATTCTGTAAAACTGTCACATGGGCTGAATGGAAGATCAGGGTCATAAAACGCATTCATATTTCTGGCCTGAATAGAATGAGAGGTCATCTCTTCTGACTGTCTCATGTGACTGTAATGTCAATGGATGATTGTCCTCTCCATTCAAAGCTCATAGCAAGCTATTTGCCACAGTGGGCTGCCTATTAATACTTCAGCTTGTGGCTTTTGCTCACAGGCAGGTGCTTGTATTTGGCCCTTACAACACATTTCAAATGTAAAATGTCTTTAGTGAGAACAATAAAAGTCAAAATCATCGGGTTCAACAAAGGGCTCAAACCTCCACACACTCCCTGCAGCTACACTCCCCTTAAACTGCTATTGCCAACTGATTTTGAATAAATGACTATGCCAAAACCTCCGTTTATCTCTGTGCCTGGTCTTCAAATTTACAGAAATTAACCTTGAAAGTCTTTGAAAAGCACCAATTATGTTAAACAGATCACGCATTCTGGCAGTTAAACCTTCAACCGAGTGCAGTGTGTTATGGTGTCACGCAATCTTCAGCTGAAGGCAGTGTGTTATGGTGACGTCACACACCACACTCTTCAGCCGAATGCTGTTTGTTATGGTGACGTCACACACTCTTCAACTGAATGTAGCTGTTGTTATTTTGACGTCACACACTGTTAATCGACTGCAGTGTGCCATGGTGTTACACACTATTCAACCAAATGTGTTGTGAGTTGCAGTACTGGGGGCTGCAGATATTTTGACACAAATTAGTTAGGATTGAAACGTGTACATTTTTCAGCAATTTAGTTTTTGCTGTGCCGTCCCAAAGACATACAAATGCGCGCGCACACACACACACATACACACACACAACTGTGGTCTGACGTTCTCCGAGCACAGCAACTGCATTGCCCCTAAGCCAAGTCCCCAGTTCACACAGACCTCTAGAGGAACTAGTGATTTCAGTGGCCATGGGAGTTGAGTACCTGAGCGTTTTGGAAGAGCTGTGGAATATGTGTGTGGGCGGCTGGTTTTGTGAGAGGTATTTCTGGCCTTTAGTCATGTGGAGCGAGTTTAAATCCAGTTGAATATTTTGCTGAGCTGTTTCAGTTGGCAACAAGGAGAGGCAAATTCATGCAGCAAGGAGGGTGGTGGGATTGGGGTTTTGGTGTTACTAAGCTCTCTGGTCAGTTTTTAGGACTGTTTGTGTGTGTGTGTGTGTGTGCTATCTGCAGTGTCTCCATTACTGTGGTGCCAGTGGGACTCCAGCGCAGGAGGAGGCCTGCAGTCAGCACATCACACACATACATACACACACACACACACA
>JAGFZM010001680.1:36352-47473 GCA_017657215.1 Limnothrissa miodon | reverse complement strand
GATCTCCTGATGGGTCGGGTTGGGGCGGGTTTTAAAAAAGCCTGACTCGCGCATCACTAGTTAACAGTGGAACGTTATGTCAGTGAAGAAGAAGTAGGCTTATTAGGCTATAATGTGCGAAAATCATGCTACATTTTAGGACAACTTGTGTAGCGTGCATCTATTGCAGAATTTGTTACTCCGTTGTTACCCTGTTACTTTGTTAAATGCCATAAATCTTTCTGACTGGCAGATATCCGATAGAAATTTAAAGCAGGGCTAAGCAACGTTTTGTTTTTTCCTCTCACGAGCTCCCTCTAAAGACCGCTGTATTGCATTGTATTGCACTGCATTCTATTGGAGGCGGTCCGCGCTGCTGAACATTGCAAGTGCTGTATCTACCGCTATAGGCCACAGTGGCGCATTCTACACCGTTCGTTCGCCGTGTAATGACTCATTTTAGCATCCTAAACAGTATGAAATTGATTAATTAAATGAAAAATGTTGCATAGTGGGCCAGTTTGAATTAGAACGTTGAGTGACGTTTCACCAAAAGGGGTCTATAGAGGTCTATTATTGTTACATAATAGAAAAACCTGCATGGAATTGTATTGCTCAATCCATGTTCAATGGTTTTGTCTTGGATTCAGGTTCCAATGGATGTACCTTTTCTGCCAGCATTAAAACCTGACTTTTGTAAACATTGTTATGACTTTTCTCCTAAGGGAGATCAAACCACATCTCTAAGTAAAATACAGTACCTATTTACAGTTACATACAGTACATACATTTACTGGTGAGACATTCAAGTGTGTGGTCAGGTGGTAGTGGCAATTGGGGTGTTTTAGGTTCAAGTCCGTCTGACCCCTCCAAAGTGTCCTTGACCAAGGCACTGAACCAGAGACACAGGCTGGATGTCTTCTCTTTGACTGGGCATATCCTGGGCAGTAAAGTCATTGTCATTTCAACAAAATTTCCATTGGCTCTAAAAGCAGCCATTCAAAGCCAACGTGGTTGAAATGACACAGAGAGACATTATTGGCTTTGGGGCCATCATTGTTCGGAGTTCGACCACTCATTCACTTATGAGATGGGTAGCCAGTTGTGGTGTGTTCTTCACATTCCCAGTAATAGTCTTGCATAGTTCAACACTTTAATGAATAAGACTTCACCATTGTTTCCAAGATTCCAATAATCGCTGCCCAGTCCATTTGTACAGGACATTCTGGCTCTTTAATAGAGGACTGAAAATGAACGGCCACTCAGTTTTTGCCAGTTGTATCGTCTGAAGTTATCGTACCTTACAAACTCACTACTAAAAACTGCCGTTCTTTTTCCGGTTACTGTTTGAATAACCTAAGCTAGTCAAATTAAGATAGAATGAGTTGGAAGAGACAAGGTAGGATCGTTTGGTTCTCCCTTCTTCTATGGCTAAGTTGATCCATAAGAAACCTTTGCGGGTTCCTAGTGATTTCTATTCTGATGTTACCCACTGATTTTCTGTTGGTCAGTAGTGGCAGGTACACCTGCTTAGTGTTTTTTGCACTAGTGTCCACCTCTCAGCACAGCATGCCATGTTCATTCGCAGCTTATCAGACTCTTCACACCTTGGTCACTCACTATTTTAACTTTACTCTATGAACCGTCTGGTAATTCATATTCAGACACAGCTTCTACTGACACTTTAAAAAACCATAACATAAATCTGTGCAATAAGGGATTCATCAATATTTGATTTGCTAATGTAGGTATTTGTGTTTGTATGAATAGGTGCGAGTTTGTCTTTTTAATTAATTAATTAATTAATTTATTTATTTATTTATTTATTTATGCAACTTTTAAGAATATTGTATCATTATCAATACATTATTACAGCCACCGTGTCTAATACAACTGCCATTGCTATTAGGCAAGGATTGGCTGCTCATGTAATGTCTGCTTGGAATTCATAGGTTTCTAGACTATCTGTCAGACCTCTGTGTGTCTAACAATGTGGCAATCCCAGTTACTCAGGAGCTCATCTGCAAGTGTGTCTTAGACCCAAACAACCAGGACATCCTTATTAAGACAGAGTAAGATTTTACAGACATTTCTTTTTCTATTTTGTATAATATTGGTATCCATTGACACTATTGTCATACTGTAAATGTAATATTCATGATCATCATGATCTAATCCCCGCCAACTTTGTGTGGTTTGAGTCAAATATATTAAGGTATGTGTTATGATTGTTATATATAATAGGTTTATTCTGTCATATAAGATCTGTTTCATAAGTGTCCTGTTGCAGCAAGTTTTAAGTATTCTTTTTTTCTGAAATGGGAAACGTTATATCAACCCAAGGTACATAGATATTTCTGTGTTTTGTTAATGTGGTACTTGTGTGGTCTTATACAGGCACCGTGCACCCAAAGAGATACTCCATGACATAGAATATATAGGCATGGATGATTATTCTGATGAGGATGAAGTGTGGCTTGTCTGGATGGACAAGACAAACAAGACACAAGAAAAGGGTATTCGTCAGCTGGCACAAGAAGCCAGACATGGAAATGCGCATGATGAGAATGTACTGACTTATTACAGGTACGTGAACAGTGTAAGCTGTGTAACTTATTTTTATTTGCAGATCATGATTAAATCACAGTGCTTTTATGCAGACTTGCAAAATTAGATGCTGCTAACCAGTACCATACTAAAAAGGTAAAAGATTAGGAAAAAGACACAAATGCCATTTCTCTCTCCCACTTGTGAGCTAGGTTGGGTTGTCATGGTAATTCGACCAGCCCATCACCTTTACCCAGATAAAAAAATAAATCTTACTTATGCTGGGCTCAAACTACAGGATTCCCGGCCCGATTCTCGGCTGGAACCCCCCCCCTTACGACAATCGGGGGATCGGAAGGATCTTAAGCGATTGTCGGCCCAGTTTCCTTTGTCGTGTGCAACGTTCTAAGATTTTCGGGGTTTCAAGACTGACCGATCGGGAATCATAGATATCAAACATGTTTCTCATTGTTTCTCATTGGTGCCCTCGAGTTTGGGATAATAATTCCTCTAAATCGGCACATTGACCAGACTGACTTGCTCGCGAAATTGAATGTAGCGGCACAGGAAGTATGGGCAGGCCCAGGCTACTTGTTTAGGGCTTTATGGTTCTGTGACAGTCAGGAATCTAATTATAAAAAATGTCTAGAAGTCTAGCCTGTTTCACCCTGTCATGTTGCTTGCTTCAAGTAGTCTCACCTCATGCTGGCCAGTGATGTAAAATAATCAAATTAGTGTTCAACAGATAATCATGATTGTTTACATGATTGTTCAATCAGAATAGAAATATAATCCCTTTCATTTTGATTAAAATTTTAATTGATCAAAAATTCTATTCCAATCAGGGTGTTTACATGGGTCTTTTCTATTCTGATTGAGTACTATTCCATTTCTATTCTGATTAAAAGTGTAATGGGGCTAACGTTGCTCTAGGCAAGAAGACACCGAAATAGTACAGAAGTAGTACCAAACATAAGCTCCATTCTGAAAGATGAAACTTTTTTTATACAGGGCTTAACATTTTTTGTCAGATCTGGTGACAGATGGGTCTGGCATTGCTTTGAAGGGGGCACACTATTTTTAACTTGTCATTTGTCTTGCAAATGGAGATAATCTATTTGGGGTTCAATGCCTGTTCAGTTCAGTGCTTATTTTGCTATACTAATTCTGTAGAACTACACTAGTAGTTTTAGTGTAATTTAATGTAGTATCCAAATATGCTTTCTGACAGCCTCATATCAGTGAGCTAGTAGACAGTAGTTGGTAGTTAGTAGATAGATTTAGATAGCCACGCTTGAATTGACGCTTGAATTAACATGACTTGCTCATGTACTTAACTGGATGGTCTGCAGATCATACGAAGAACTGCAGTTTTCTGCTGCAACTTTATAAATGGTTCATATTTTACAAATATGATATTTGAACCTATATAAAATGAATTAAGAAGCTATATCTGCAGTCTGCTCTTTTTAGGCTGTCATTGTTTTACAAGAAAAAGAAAACTGATTAAGGAAAATAAGTTTGCAATGGTTTCAGGGGAATAAATAAGATAAATTAGATTTTATGACATTTTGAAATTGTAATTACATTTATTCATGATCATCTTGCGTTCCGCCACCAACATATCGGTCCTGAACCGGTTCGGAACGTAAAAAATCAATCGTTCTTATCGTTCTGGTAGTGTTTGGTGGGCCTATCAAGTCTATTTTTGTGGTCTATACATTAGAATTTGCCCTTGATTTACACCGTAGCTAGTCTATGCCCAAATATAATAAATCACAGGCGGCCATATGGAGATCTTCAAAGGCTTGCTCAGTAATTCCTAACCCCGTTTAAAAGCAAACATGTTAGCCTGTCTGTTGGCCTACCTCAAATTTCCTATTTAACTCTACATAGCCTATAATTGCGCAAACACTTACAATCCCGACTTTAAAACGACAAGGTGTGGACAGGCAAAATAGGCTATAGGCTATTATGTTATGCCTACATTGCCTACAAACAATTTCCAAATCAATTTCCCTGTACGCTACGATCTGGCCTAAGATCCGAAGTGGCAGACTAGGATACATTACAACAGCAAGACTATGGTTTCGTGAAATTTTATAAAATACTAAAAAAACTGTTATTAACCGGTTTTATGGATTTCAGAATAACGTTTCTGTTCTGGAACAGTTGAAGACCTTTTCGTTTCCGTTTCCGTTCCTCGTAAAATTCAGTTCGTTTTTAGATTTACGTTTTCGTTCCTTGAACCGGTTCAGAGCCCTGTTCATGATACATGTGAATATTTGGTAACACTTTTTTGAAGGTGTCTACAAGTTTGTAATAAACATGACACAGACAGACTTCACAATCTAATGACAGCTCATTTATGTCTATGAATGGTGTCATTGGTTTTTGCAGACCATTACATGCAGACAATCCAAAACCAAAATGATTTTTAATGTCCTAAACATAAATGAATTGTCATTAATGTTTATGATACATCTTGTTATGTTACTAACAGGCTCATGTTACCCTTATGTAGACCCCTTTAAAGAAAGTGTTACTGAATATTTTTTGTTTGCCTGTATATTCATGAACAAAAAACTTTTTAGGATCTCAGCATACTAAAACATTATTTGGTTTCTAGAGCGCCTAAGGTGGAAAGCGGAAAGACGAGGACAACTTAGTGGTTAGTTATTTTTTTCTAAACAGTAACTTACTACACTACTCGTAACTTTTTTTCTCCCTACTCATCCAGATTCTAGGCAGAAACACAAACCATGTGTTCCACTCAGAGTTATAGCCTGGACACGTTATCTACCTAGCTTCCAATTAGCCGATAATCTACACTTGTTATTATCATAATGACTGTCATCAATACTGTGGGATTTCAGAGTGTTTCACAAGTCATACTAGTAGCTTTTTTTTAGCAGCTACAAACTAAATATAGCCTATCAAAATGATTTGCAAGTGTCAGACCTTACCGTAGGCATAACCAACTTTATCTGAATGGGCTAACTGAATCTGTGCAGAAAACGACATTAGATACATCTTGTGGTTTTTTCGCGTTGTCTATGCCTGTGCTTTTGCCAGTGTCTTCTCTCTCCTTCAGCTAGACATGCCGCATGCATGATCCACTAACTGAACAATTTCGTTCACCACGCATACAGATTAGTTAATTAGGCTGAAAGGTAATACATAGTTTTGCTGTGCAAAATGTTGGTAACGAAGAAAAAGTCTGTTACTATAGATAGTAACTGTAATGAATTACTGATATTTTAAGTGTAACTTGTTACGTTATTTAATTCCTGCAAAATGTAATGAAATTACAGTAATGAGTTCCTTTGTAACGTGTTATCCTCAACACTGCCTATATGAAATATGTTTTCAAGGAGATTGCCTTGTTGCTGTTAGTGTTGTGTCGTTCTTGACCGATTAGTTCAAATAGAAGTAATTTTTAATGTGAATTTGGTAGACCTAATCGTCTTGTGGGCTTGATTAGTTCCTCTTTTTTTTGGTTTGCGGTCGGCAACCAACTGAAAGGTGCATTAGCACCACCATTGACTGTATATATACAGTCTATGAGCGCCACCGACTGGGTAGGATCGATTAGTTCAGTCACACATGCGCATTTGCGCAACGTCCTATAGCTTCTGTGTTGGAGTTATTTCCCTGTTTTATTTGTGTCTTTTTTTGAGTCGTTCGTTCATCATGTGACAGCCCCATTACTTTAACCAACGCAGTTCAGTCGCACATGTCCTGTGTTGGAGTAATTATGTCTTTTATTTTTTTCCTGAGTCGTTCGTTCATCACGTGACAGCCCATTACTTTAACCAACGCAGTCTGAGCCAGAAAGTGCAGGAACAAACGATTCGTTTATCTCTCGAGTGCTACTGCTGTCCAATCGTTCATATGACACTGGCTCAGTTAGGCTAGTCAGGTATTAACGTAAAATTCAATGTGATCATACTGTGGTGAAATGAATGAACAATGATTGAAGGGAATGTGTGACACTAATTTTTATTTTAACCATATTACCGGTAATCTGGAGGGGATATGTGGGTGTGAGGTGGGGCTGTCACGTGGTGACCGTCCGACTCAAAACAAAAGCGAGAACCTGTCAGATGCTGGGTGTGCAGGGCGGGCGTAGACCAAAGTTTGTAGTGTGATCAACATTTGTGTAAGCAGTAGATGTGTTTGGGAGGTAAGCCTAACATTTTAATTTAGCTCAAATGAACGAAGAACTAACATGGAGACTGCATAGGTTTGGCTAATGGGGCTGTCACATATTTTTATAAAGTGAACGAGATGAACGAGAGGACTCGAAAAAAGTTTAGTTCACTTTGATGACCAAGACACACACAAACTTGTCAGTTAGGTGAACGGCTTTTCCCTACACTAGTTGCTGTGTTAATATATAACCCATAAGATCTATTAATTAATTAATTAGATTTGTGCCTACCCTCTCTTTCATCATAGGTACCAGCTCAAGTTGTTTGCACGTATGTGTCTAGACCGCCAATACCTGGCTATAGATGAGATCTCCAAGCAGCTGGATGTTGAGTTGATCTTCCTTTGCATGATGGATGAAACACTGCCTTTTGACTTGCGGGCCTCATTCTGCCGCCTCATGCTGCATGCTCATGTCGACCGTGACCCCCAAGAACTTGTTACTCCTGTGAAGTTTGCCCGTCTCTGGACAGAGATCCCCACAACCATCACTATTAAAGAGTAAGATTGCCTCAAATGAACTTGATTCTACTTTTTTTTAAGACTGTTTTTTAAAATAAATGAAATATTTCTTTATAAGTGCCTGAAATACAAATGATTTATGTGTTTTCTCAAAAATGTCACTTTAAGATGGAAACCAGATTGATTGACATAAAAAGTTTTTTTTGTTTGTTTTTTTTTTTTACCGATAGAAAGCAGTTAGTTGGGGTTCTCTTTCGTTTTGAAGCCGAAACGTACGAATGGATGATGCCTATCATCTCCTACTTTTACTGAAGTCAACTTTAACCAACCCTTTGAAAAAGGGCAGTAAGCGCACTGACGCGCGCAGGCAACTACTTAGACAGCCCTGCGTGACGTCAAAAAGTCTATATCTTGATTGCGCTTACGCTTCAGGACCTCGTTGCCTCTTTCACCTCACCAGCTTTGTGCAGTTACTGAGTCACTCCCGTTTGCTTTTGCAAATATTCTAAAAAAAAAAAATAAAAAGAAACGGCTTTTTTGAAAGCCCACAACAACAGCTTTTTCAAAGCTTTCTGGAATCCATCCTGCTCAAAGACACTCACGTCAGTCCCTACCTGGTACCAAGAGTCGTAGGATGGCAACGCTTAGATGTCTCGACTGTGAACGGCTAATGGCGGCTGCCGATGGACATGCTATCTGTTTTATCTGCCTCGGGATGGAACACGCCACCCTGGCGTTCACTCAGCCCGAGCTCTGCTCTGCCTGTGATCGGCTGTCTCCCAGCCTTCTTCATGGGAACGACCAGCGGTCCAGGGGCGGTTTCTTCCCCACTGACGCTGGCATTCTCCCTCCCCGCCATTTCTCTGAACGTTCCCCGGCGTCTTCGCACTTGTTTGGGGCGCCTGGACAATTTTCGGCGGCAACACGGCCTGCAGTTAGCTACCTAGCTGCTAGTCAGCCACCTACTAGCCAGCTAGCCACGGCCCTTCAGCTAGCTCCATCGGGGCCTTTGCCCGTGCGGCTGAATCTCCGCACCACTCTGAAGAGGCGGATGACCCCGTCATTGAAGCCGTCGACGAAGATGAGGTCACCTCCTTCCTCTCAGCGCAGACAAAGGGGCTAGCCGCCATTGACTCGCCGCCGCCCGCCCAGAAGACTCAGCTTGCTAACGAGCTAGCTTCTGTGGCCACTCAGGCAGCTAGCATGCTATGCCTGCTCTTGCCTCAGTGTTTCCGGAGGGGCGTTTCGACCCCTTCTCTGGTGCACTGCCATCCCCGGACGCTCTCCCGCTGCCCGCTCATCCCACCATTGTGGCTGACGTCCAGGCAGCCTGGAAGGCTCCCTTCCCGGCATTGCCCCCCTCCAGGTGCACGCGGCTTTTTACGCCATGGAGGAAGAGAGCGCCATTGGCCTTCTGCACCTCCCCCGCGTTGAGGACGCTGTAGCAGGATGTTTGGCACCCTGGTCTTCGTGGACCTCGCCTCCCGAGCTACCCTCCAAGCCGTGTCAGCTCTGGCCAGGCGGTCAGGGCGATGAACACCGCCTTTCTCCTCTCACATGCCCGAGAAAGAGAAGAGGCATCTCCTTGACGCCCCTATCTCCTCCGAGGCACTGTTAGGCCAGACGCTGGAGCTCAAGCTTGGAGAAGACGAAATCTGCGGCTCAGGCCCTGCAACCCGTCCTCCCGAAACGCGCCCCACCTTAGCCTGCCACGCCTGCTGCGCCTCAGACGCGCGCCCGCGCACCTCAATGCACGCAGCAGACCAGGAAGAAGGCCCCTCTCTCTGTCTGTCTGCCCTGCTGGGGCGCCTGCTTGTCAGCCCCCGCCGCGCGCTCAGCGGGCGCACGCAACAAGCGCACGCACGCAACGAGCCAAGGGCGTCCTGAGGACGTCACGGCGCACTTTCCAGGTCGGCTGCCTTGTGGGGCACCGCGAGTGATACACGCGGCTCGCCCTTCACGTGTGGGTGCTCTGGGGCCTCACACCTCACCCACCTCACGTTCCCTATTCCTTGCCATAAGCTTACACAATCCGATGGGTATCTGTCGTCTCAAGCGGACGCTTTTCAGCTTCGCGAATGACCTCAGTCACTGACATCGGGCCCCTTAGTGCCTCAGGGGGGCAGCATAGCACTTCGTTTGTCTTTGCTGCCACCTCATCGTGCCTCTCTGCTCAGGCAGAATTGGTCTATGTGCACAACTTCACGTTGGGTTCTCTCAACAGTGTTGAGGGGCTATCAACTGCAGTTCAGATGGCCTCCTCCCCCCCATTCAGAGGTGTCATGGACTCAGTGGTGCCCTCAGCCAGGGCCCCTACTCGCGCACTCAGACTCTCCTCTCTTGAGGAAAGGCGCTATTCAGCCAATAGTTCCGACTCTCGCGCGTGCAGGTCGCTACAGTACGTATTTCCTCGTGGCAAAAAGTTGGGCGCTTTTCGCCCTATTTTGGATCTCAGAGCGCTCAATGCCTCGCTCAAGCCTCTCACCTTTCGCATTCTCACAGGGCGCTTGGTGGCGGAATCGGTCCGCCAGGGGGATTACATGGTCACCATAGACCTATTTCCACATAGGCATTGTCCTCAGGCACAGGCGTTTTCTGCGCTTCGCCTTCAAGGGCAGGGCTTACGAGTACGTGGTCCTCCCTTTTGGTCTGTCACTAGCACCTCGATTCTTCACCAAGTGCGTGGAGGCGGCGATGGCCCCCCCCCCCCCCCACGCGCACAGAGCATCAGACTGCTGAACTATTTGGATCGACGCTCACTACGAAGAGACTACAGGACGTCAGGACGTGCCTACGCCAATTCAGACTGGGCGCCTGCATTTTGACCAGGCTGTGTCTCAGTCTTACAGGCCTCCTGTGCACCACTACAGCTTGCCTTGGCAGAACTGGGTGTGTCCTCCAGGTCAAATCCCGCCCGTCAGGTCAGTGTGTCCAAGTGCATGTGGCTAGCCCTTGCGCATTGGCGCAGACCTTTGTCCTTCACCAAGGGTGGAGCGCTCAGCGCGATGACCAGCCATATGGTGGTGACCACCGACGTGTCAAAGACCGGCTGGGGTGCCGTTTGTTGCGGTCGCCCCGCCAGAGGGACATGGGGCGTAGCCACGAGGAGACTACACATAAATATGTTAGACCTCCTGGCTGTCTTTTGCGCTCTGAAGGAGTTTCTCCCTCTCCTCAGAGGAGAACACGTCCTGGTGCGCACAGACAATACCACGGTGGTGGCTTATCTGAATCGCCAGGGCGGCACGCACTCTCACGACCTGTTCCGCCTGGCGTACAAGCTGCTTACGTGGGCGTCTCGTCACATCCTGTCAGTGAGGGCGACTCACCTGCCCGGTGTTTGCAACACGGGTGCGGACCTCCTTTCCAGGGGTGTCCCGTGCACGACCGACTGGCGCCTGTGCCCAGCCGTAGTGCGCAGCCTCTGGTCCCGCTTCGGGCGGGCCCAGGTGGACCTGTTCAAACGAGAACACACATTGCCCGGCGTGGTTTTCGCTGGAACGAGATGCACCTCTAGGCTCGGACATGCTGGTACATCCGTAGCCACAACGTCTGATCTGTGCCTTCCCCCCACTGCCTCTGATGCGTTAGGTGCTGGCCAGGATCAGAGCGGGGGCTCACAGGGTGATTCTGATCGCCCCTCATTGGCCATCTCAGAGCTGGTTCTCGGATCTGGTCTTGATGCTGGGTGAGGAGGGATCTCCTATCTCAGGCACATGGGTCGCTTTGGCACCCCAGGCCAGAGGCGTGGAGACTGACGGCTTGGCCCCTGAACGGGCACGCCTCCTAGAGCGCGGCCTGTTAGCCCCAATCGTAGAGACCATACAGAGCGCTAGAGCTGCATCCACTAGGTCGTTGTATACACTTAAGTGGCATGTGTTCAGCACTTGGTGCATAGACAGAGGCTGTGATCCTCTAGTC
>JAGFZM010001680.1:421-31352 GCA_017657215.1 Limnothrissa miodon | reverse complement strand
TGTCAGTTTCACAAACACTCTCACACCATAGAAAGGGAAGTCAAGAGTAAGGACACCTCAATAGTACCAGGTTAAGCGAGATTCAAACCCACAAGAGTTAAGGGCTCTGTTTATTGTCAGTTGTTGTCAACCTATGGTTGATGGCTTTATTCAAGGGCAAGTCACAAGTAGCCCAGCTCAAGTCAACACAAGTTGACAATTTAACAAGCCAATTTGTCTGTCAACCAATTTAGAGACAGTCTATTCAAAGGAATGACTCAACTTAGGGTTAAATGCCTTGTTTAAGAACACTGATGAAGCTAGACACAAAGAGGAACAAGAAAAGTCGAGTCACAAGTATGGATTCCCACAGTAAGGGTTAGGGGTTGTACTATAGGCGGGGTTAGTGTAGATGTTAAATTGTTATAATTTTAAAACTAAAATAAAACAATCTTGCATAGCACACACCACACGAGTGCAGTTGCAGTATTTAATAGTCAATAGTTTCCTTTCAGCAACCTATGATTAATTGTCTTATTCAAGAGCATATTTAGACAAAGCCAAAAGTAGCCCAGGTGAAACACACAGGTTAATGAGCCAACCAGTTGAATCGACACATTGTTAATATTAAGGTAGTACTCTTCAGTATAGGCACCTGCCGTAAATTAAGGCAATTAGCTGGAGAGGCTGGTTTTGCTCAATCGTACCAGGTAAAGCAAGATTCGAACCCACGACCTTATGATCACAAACCAGCTCTTCTACCCACTGAGCTACCACTGCTCCTGTACAAAAGCTAGTTCAGTTCAGACCATAAAGAGTTGTGGCTAGGCCACGGTTTTTAAAGTTAAATAACTTAAAAAGTAAAAGTAAGTAAATGTTCAAAAATACATTGCACAAATCACAAGAGTGGTAGCTACACAATGCAGTTGAAATTAAGCTGATAGGTTCAGCGGTTCAGGCTGTATTAAGTTCCAAAGATCCCATAGACTTCATCTATAAAAATAATAATAATAATAATAATAATAATAACTAGAAAGAGTAATTCCGAGGAATTACGTTTGCATGGTGACATGCAAGTAAAATTGAGGAGAAGAGGAGACAGTATGATTATGTTACTGGTAGATAGCTTGATAGTAGATGTAGAAATATGACAGTAGAAGTATTATAGTAACTATGTTAATTCAGAGTGGACACACAACCACCAAAGAACAGTCAAAGAAAAGGCTACTGACTTTAACAGCAAGTCAGCCAGAAGAAATAAAAAAATTCAGTGTCTAACTTGAGAAGACTTTGAGCAGGTAAAGAAGAGTGAGGATTTAGCCTCTAATCTTCTGATTACAAACCAACCCAGTTCACCAGTCTGAAAGAAAAAAAAAAAAATTCCTCTCACTAATTTTCCACAACCATAGCGAGCATGAAGCCTCCCCACCATTTATCTACTTTGGTAACAGACATTTGACTCAGGGTGAAGCAACTTAGAGGAGGCGGGGCTTTTCCATTAACACATTAGCCCAGGTGAACCACACATTTTAACGAGGCACCTATCGTAAATTAAGGCAATTAGCTGGAGAGGCTGATTTTGCTGACCCCTGAACATAGAAAGTCACAGTAGCAGAACTGAATTCAACACAAGAGTTAAGTTGTCTGTTTATTGTCAGTTTCACAAACACTCTCACACCATAGAAAGGGAAGTCAAGAGAAATTGAGGACACCTCAATAGTACCAGGTTAAGCAAGATTCAAACCCACAAGAGTTAAGGGTTCTGTTTATTGTCAGTTGTTGTCAACCTATGGTTGATGGCCTTATTCAAGGGCAAGTCACAAGTAGCCCAGCTCAAGTCAACACAAGTTGACAATTTAAGAAGCCAATTTGGCTGTCAACCAATTTAGAGACAGTCTATTCAAAGCAATGACTCAACTTAAGGTTAAATGCCTTGTTTAAGAACACTGATGAAGCTAGACACAAAGAGGAATAAGAAAAGTCGAGTCACAAGTATGGATTCCCACAGTAAGGGTTAGGGGTTGTACTATAGGCGGGGTTAGTGTAGATTAGGGTTGCAAAGGGGTGGAAAATTTCCGGTAAATTTCTGGAAACTTTCCGGAAACTTTCCATGGAAACTTTAGCTTGGGAATTTTAGAAATATTCAAAAATGGAAATTTGTGGAAATTATGGGAATTTATGTGAAATTTATGGGAATTAACTGGAAATTTTGGATGATTTTAAGAAACATAGACCATATGACTCATATACCAACAACATATTTTGTCATTTTTGCAAAAAATATACAATTAAATTAAAAAATATAGCATTTTTCTGTTAAATATGTAGATTGTAAACTGAACGAATGGAAAGGGCTATCAAAACATTTAAATGATGTATGAAATCAGGTGTGGTTATGTAAAACTGCTTAGCAGGACGCAGAAGAAACAGCACATTTTGTGCTATCTAGCACCATGATAAGCTAACTTCTTTAATACAAAGGTGCTCGCTAGCTTACCTTTAACATATCTGCCTTACCAGTGAGCTAGCAATCTATATTTTGATTGGGCTAGCTAAAATCTAACATTTTAGAACAAATATCATCTAAGTTATATCATTATAACTTGCTTGACTGTTTGTAGTCCTCAAATGTGTAGCCTCACGTGTCTGTATCAGTGACTGTATGTGGCTCATAAAGGTTGCTTTAGCAGTCCATAATTCTAGAAATCAATGAGATGTGATGGGAGGATGCACAATGCGTATAGGAGGTGCGACCTCAATAGCCCTGCATTAAGAAGTGTGTTATGCCCCTGTGATTGAAGAATAGCAAATTATAGGCTACTCAACTTTATGCATATCACATCTCATAGTTTTAGCCAAGACTGCTAAAATATTATTTTCTACCAACTGTCTTTATGTCCCTGACCTTTAGTTGAGATAATTCCCAGTTTTTTCCAATTAATTCCCATTAATTCCCATAAATTCCCATAAATTCCCATAAATTCCCGTTAATTCCCATGGAAAGTTTCCAACTTTGAAAATTCCCGGAATTTTGCAACCCTAGTGTAGATGTTAAATTGTTATAATTTTAAAACTAAAATAAAACAATCTTGCATAGCACACAACACACGAGTGCAGTTGCAGTATTTAATAGTCATTAGTTTCCTTTCAGCAACCTATGGTTAATTGTCTTATTCAAGGGCATATTTAGACAAAGCCACAAGTAGCCCAGGTGAAACACACAGGTTAATGAGCCAACCAGTTGAATCGACACATTGTTAACATTAAGGTAGTACTCTTCAGTATAGGCACCTGCCGTAAATTAAGGCAATTAGCTGGAGAGGCTGGTTTTGCTCAATCGTACCAGGTAAAGCAAGATTCGAACCCACGACCTTGTGACCACAAACCAGCTCCTCTACCCACTGAGCTACCACTGCTCCTGTAGTGATGCCAGTTCAGTTCAGACCATAAAGAGTTGTGGCTAGATCAAGGTTTTTAAAGTTAAATAAATTAAAAAGTAAAAGTAAGTAAATGTTCAAAAATACATTGCACAAATCACAAGAGTGGTAGCTACACAATGCAGTTGAAATTAAGCTGATAGGTTCAGCGGTTCAGGCTGTATTAAGTTCCGAAGATCCCATAGACTTCATCTATAAAAATAATAATAAGAAGAACAGGATAACAATAGTTTGCATGTCACCATGCAAACTAATAATAATACCGAAGAACAATAGATGGCTTGCCATACTATGGCAAGCCACCTAATAAGAATAAGAATAAGAAACTTGCGAAGAACAATACTGGCCTTGCCACCTAGTGGTGGCAAGTCCACAATAAGAAACTTGCGAAGAACAATACTGGCCTTGCCACCACTAGGTGGCAAGTCCACAATAATATAATAATAATATACCATGTTATTTTGAGATATTACAACTGCTGTCTTTTAGGGACCTAAGAAAAAATACTTGTTTGTAGTGATGTGTTTATAATCTGAGGCACAACTGCTGTTATGAGGTGAAGTACTGATTTGAAAAAGCTAGTAGGTAAAATGACCAGTTGGGATGTCAGAGCTGAGATTCTGGACAATTTTAGTCACTTTTAGAGGTGATAAATTCTGACAATTGGTGTATAGGTTCTCTAAAGTTGCTGGCGGTTCTAGATATATATGCTTATTTTTTGTTAAATTCTTCTATTAAAACTGTGCAAACTAATCAAATTTGAGGACTGAAAGAAGATCAGCAGGGGGATTTGACAACCTCTTGACAGTGGAGAATATTACATGCTGTGTTGGACTTCAATTGTCCATGAGTATGAGAATCCCTTGCATACAGTAGATGTTCTCAGGGTTATCCACATGAAAATTCATATTCAGATTCTAGGCAAACTGTTTTTTATAACAGAATTAACAGAATTTATAGACCCCAACCAATCTGGCTTTAAAAGCGGCCAGTCCACTGAAACCGCTCTACTGCCAGTGGTTTAAGCCTTAAAAGAAGCCAGAGCGGAATCAAAGTCCTCGGTACTCATCCTGCTTGTCCTGTCAGCGGCATTTGACACAGTGAATCACAGTATTCTACTGTCTATACTGTCAAACATGGGCATCAAGGGCAATGTGCACTGCTGGTTTAGGTCGTACCTCACCGGGTGATTGTTGTGGCTAGGCTTGGCTAGGGCACACATCTGCACCTTACCACCTTGCTACAAGAGTGCCCCAGGAATCTGTGTTTTGGCCCCTTCTTTTTGCCATTTATACCACCTCATTGGACTAAATCATATGGCAACATGGCTTCTATTACCACTGCTATGCCGATGATAACCATCTCTCTATCTGTCATTCCCACCCAACTGTCTCTGCTCGAATGTCAGATTGTTTGTCTGACATCTCTGCATGGATGCAAGGCCATCATCTCCAGCTGAACCTCTCAAAAACTTCCTGCCAAATCAACTATTCACCACATCTGCACTAACTCTGACTCCTTGTCTCTTGCTGGCTCAAGAGTAGCAAGGAACCTAGGAGTTATGATTGATGACCAGTTAGTCTTCAAAGATCATGTTGTTTAAACTTGTCTTTTGTCTGTATTACTTTTACACAGCTATGATTCCCACATGGATTACTCAAGAGATAATAAGAAAAACAGATTTGCTACAACCATGGCATTTATGGAGGAGTATCTCAACAATGTCTTGAATGATGATCTGCCATTTGCAAATGAGGAGAAAAATAAACTGACCTATGAGGTATAGCATTAACTTAAGACGTTTTTTATGCCCCAGAAGAACACCGTTTTTGATATTTGAAAAATATTATGGATTTACAGATAATGTCAAACACAACATGGTTTCACAGGTAGTGAGTTTGGCGAGGCACCTCATCTACTTTGGCTTCTATAGCTTTTTTGAGTTGCTGCGATTGACACGTACATTACTTGGCATCATAGACTGCATTCCCAGCCCAGTTGTGCATAACCCTACAATTCAGGAGGATGGTGAGTTTTGTTATTTTTGTGTATAATTGTTGTTTTTTTTGTATAATTTTCTGTGTATAATAAAATATTTTTTTCTTTTTCTAAAAACTACTCATGGAGTAACTATAGCACCATAGTGCCCGGGCAAACAAATGCATCCATTGATGTCTTTCATCTCACATTAGGAGCACCATCACAATGTGTAAAGTGGCACCTAATGTTTTTGCAGTATATAAAAAAGAATGTTATGTTTATTCTGCTTTGTTTCAGGAAAAAACATGAAACGATCTATCCATGGGGTTGGACAAATTATGTCTACAATGGTGCTCAACAGAAAACAGTCAGTGCTACCTGGACAACCTAGTGTCAATCTGGATGGCCAAAGTCGCCAAAAAGACAGTATTGACTTGCAGGATGTCACTGTCATGGACACTAAACTCAAGATTCTTGAGATCCTACAGGTCTGCACTATGATTTTTTTTTCTACTTTAGAGTTAAAACGCGCGTTTTTTACAGGCTCATTTAAAAGGCTTAGAACGAAAATATTTGTAATTCACGCCTCCCCTGACAAATTTATGAGGCAACAGGGGATTGGACCAGAGACGTTTCCAAACAATCTTTGGTTTGACCATGCAAATATAGGAGGTGTATCTTAGTGCTGCCGACATCAAGAGCTACCTCGTTAGTTGTAGGTTTTTGATGCAGTTTCCACATCCAGAGAACATTTATGCATTTAGCAGACATTTACATTTATGCATTTAGCAGACGCTTTTATCCAAAGCGACTTACAGAACGAGGATAACAATCAAGCCAAATAGCAGAAACCTTAAGGAGCATAGTGCTAGGGGATAGTGCTTCAGTTCATTTTAGTGCTAGGATAGAAGATGTTCTCTGAATAGCTGGGTCTTTAAGAGCTTTTTGAAGAGAACAGAGCAATACAATAATTAAGTCTAGAGGTAACAAATGCATGTATTTGTTTTTCAGCATCCTCAAAGGAGAGGAATTTTATAACCTTCGCAATGTTGCGTAGGTGAAAGAATGATGTTTTAGAGATACGCTTTACATGACTGTTTAGAGAGAGGTCCTGATCAATGTTTACCCCAAGGTTTTTTTAAAAAAAAAAAGCCACTAAGTAAGTTCTGATGATTGGGTACAGTGTTGGTCACGTTTTAAGGGCCTATCATCATGACTTCAGTCTTGTCAGAGTTCAAGAAAAGGAAATTATTATTCATCCAGTTTTTGATATCTTCAAGGCAGGCAGCAAGTTTTTTTTTACTGGCGTACAGTCATTGGGCTTTATGGAAAAGTATAGTCGGATGTCATCTGCATAAGAGTGGAAGGCAATGCCATGTTTTCTAATGACAAATCCCAAAGGTAGCATATATAGGGAGAATAGCAGAGACCCCAGTATGGAGCCTTGGGGTACACCATACCTAACTTCAGTGTGACATGATGCTTTATTATGTGCATGTACAAATTGGTAGCATCCAGTGAGACATAATCTGAGCCAGGCTAATGCCAAATCTTTGATGACAATCATATGCTCAAGCCTATGTACAGTAGTAAGATGCTGTGATCGATAGTATCGTAGGCAACACTAAGATCCAGTAGTATTAATATTGATATGCATCCATTATTAGATGAGATAAGAAAATCATTGAATACTTTTACTAATGCGGATTTTGTGATATGATGTGCTCTAAAGCCCGACTGGTAGGTTTCCTGAATGTTGTTTTCGTCTAAGAAGGTACAAATTTGCTAGATACTATTTTTGCAAGATATAAATATTGATATAAATGGGAGGTTAGATATGGGTCGGTAGTTGGCCAGGACATCAAGGTTGGGCTTTTTGATAGAGGGCTTAATAACAGATGTCTTAGAAGCTTTAGAAACATGTCCTGCTATAAGAGAGTGATTTATAATATTAGGTATCGGCTCAGCCAGGTCAGGGAGAGTAGACTTTGCTGTTTAGTGTTATTTGAATAGAGTGTGTCTCTTTATTCCTACTTTTTGTTAGGCGGATATTGTATTTGCGGGTATTTTCATTACCATTTATAAGTGAGGAGTAATAATAATGTCTCTCTCTTCCTCTCATCCTAGAAAAATGACATTTGACCTGACCTGTCACATTTATTAGCCATTATGATTTAATGAAAGGTCCTCTGTATATCTCTCTAATGTCAGTGGGCTTGTCATTAGTGACATGATAGACACTAGTGAAAATTTTCTTGTAATGTGTATCTAATGGAATAATAGTGGACTACTAATGTGTATCTAATGGAATAATAGTGGACTACTCACCATCTGAGAGACTGAAAACCTGCCCTAGGCAGTTGGGTTAGCCCCTTGAGCCGTCGGAACTGCCCAAGGTTTCTTCCTCTACCATAACAAGTAAAAACAAAAAACGCTGCGAGGGAGTTTTTCCTTGCCCCTGTTGCTCATTGAGCCTCTTGTGTTAAGCGCTTTGTGACATGCCTTTTGTAAAAATGCGCTATATAAATAAAATTGAATTGAATTGAATAGTGAACACAGATATTTTAGGGGTGATTTTTTATGAGCAATAGAAGTGATTTAATACAACTTAAATGTAAATGCACTGTGAGTTTGTGTATGGCCTGACAGTTTATCATGAAAAACTTGTGTGCTCTAATTTTTTTTCATGCATTGTGCTACTTCTCATCTTTCATCTTTCAGTTTATCCTAAATGTACGTCTAGACTACCGCCTCTCCTATCTTCTCTCTGTCTTCAAGAAAGAATTTGTGGATGTGTACCCTATGGGAGATGCTGATGCAACATCAGCAGTAGATCATGCAGGTAAGCAGGATTAGACAATTTTATTATGTCTGATATTTGCTGATCTAGAAATTCTTAAAGGAGAAGGCCGGTGTGATTTTGACCTGGGCTGTACTGAAAGATGTTACAGAGTACAAACATATATCCAATACCGACCTCCGGTCACCCCCAGCATTCCGCATTTTACACCAACAATGCCAAAGCTTTCATTAGCCTTACACTGCTACACTGGGGCCATTGCATAGTCTATGCAGCTAAATTGCTATTTTTACACCATTAACAAGGTTCAGAGTAACTCCACATTTTATTGGTAGATTTCTGAGAGCCCTGACATTTAAAACGAGACAATGAGAATTTTGAAAGTGTACAGGTACTTTATTAAAAATACAGTTTATAAAGACAGTACCTTCTCAGAATTTCCCGGTCACCACCATCTTGAAATTAAATCACGATAAGTCGATTGACGAGCTACAACTTTATAAATGTCTTTGGTCAAACTCTATTAAGTTTCATCATTTGTTGGTGCTTTAGTGCTCATGTAGATAATGACCATATATTTTCAGATGAAATCCAAGTACTTCAACAAAATATAATTTTCAAACTGTTCCCCTGTTCTATCTGTTTGTCAATCAACTTATCGTAATTTAATTTCAAGATGGCGGTGACCAGGAAATTCTGAGAAGGTACTGTCTTTATAAACTGTCTTTTTAATAAAGTACCTGTACACTTTCAAAATTCTCATTGTCTCGTTTTAAATGTCAGGGCCCTCAGAAGTCTACCAATGAAGTGTAGACTTACTTTGAACCTTGTTAATGGTGTAAAAACAGCGATTTAGCTGCATAGGCAAAGTGATGCCCCTACAGCTAGCAGTGTAAGGTTAATGAAAGCTTCGGCTAAAAACGGTTTAATGCGGAATGCTGGGGGTGAACGGAGGTGGGCATTGGAAATATGTTTGTTCTTGGTAGCATCTTTCAGTACAGTCCAGGTCCAAATCACACCGGCCTTCTCCTTTAATCTAAAATTAAGGTATTAAATTTTACATTCTTTGAATTTAATGTAAAAAAACCCCAGAACAATCTATTCTAAAATCTATTCTAAAAATTAATTAATTTTTCTAATTAATCTAGTTTTCTTTTCCCCTTTCAACAGTGGTTATTGTTTGCAACAACAGATTATTTGAGAAGTTCAACCATTGTTTACAAGGGTTTTCATAGTTACCATTCAAAACAGCCAATGATATAGACCATTTAAAGATTACTATTAGCTGTTCCAAAAGTGTTTTCTGTTTTAACATCTAACATAGCGGAAGGTGTTTGGGAACAACCTTTTTGTTAATTGTTTAAGATGACAAAATATTGTGAACTGGGTGGAATAATGGTTCATTTACCAGTAAGCCATCAATAGCAGTTAAACAGATGTTGATAATGAAATAAAATAAAAAAAGAAAGAGAGTGGGAGAGAGAGAGAGAGAGAAAGAGATGGCCAGAACCCAGATGCAAGAGAAGCTAGAAGAAAGAGAACAGGAAGCTGGCAAAGAGAGCCAGAAGAAAAAGACACCAGAACACAAGAGAACATTTATCACCATTCATTCAATTCACACAAACCATTGGTACTTTACCTAATCTGTAATTAGGTCATTAGAAATATATGATTTAAAATTAATATGCAGGATACAATATAGTTATTTATGTACAACTGTACAAATACTTTGAATTGCCAAAATTAGACTGCTGCTCACATTACAATGATTAGTTCAAGACCAACATGAAAACATTACATTCAGTCAACACATGAACCAGAACAAGAAAGGAAGTTTACACAACCCGACTCTCTTTGCTTGGGTGGGGGTCAAGTCCTCAATGATAATGAAGTTAGCTTTGTCCTCCAGGAGCTTGAGGCAAACATGGGATATGGATTTCAGTAAATTTCGCCTTAGATTTGTTATCAAGTTTTGTAGTTTGCACGCATGTAGAGAAGTTTTGTAAAATGTAAAATTATGTTCAAGGATAAAAAGAAAAAGAAAGTACAAAACATACAACAAAAGCAAATGCAAATAAATTGCAAACCCATATTGTTAGCAGGATCTGTGTAGCCTACAGCCCCAGACGTGGTAAGGCTTGGCCATGTCCAGCACCTTTGAGATTTTGCCCGTTTTGTGTTCGAGGACTGATGACAGATGTTGCGAATGGGATAGGGATGGTGTATATTATTTCATATTATGTATGTATCTGATCTAATTTGATTTAAACAAATCATGAATTTCACACATCACGGAGTGACTTAAAGCACTCACTAAAATGGCACACTGGAAAAGTGGAAAGATTTGTGGCTTTTTCTGTTCAGTGGAACCTCAACTGTGGTTGACCAGTATGGGATTAAATAGGCAAACCTTCGTTTTTAGGCAAAAATAACTAACCAGTTGGCATTGGCTGCCCAATATGGGCCCAAAAGCCTGGCTGTTATAGTGTGCAGTCAGTGCCCAATGTAAAATAATAAGCATATTATTTTCTTCTACCAGTTACTATCAATTTGCAGTACATTGGAGAACAGGCTGAGGCAATGTTTGGTGTTGGGTGAGTTGAATGTTTATAGTTTTTTCATTCCTTTAATGCCTGTATCCACTAACATTTTTTTTTGTGATGGCAGCATCTATTTTAATACAAACAATATAAGTCTCAGTGATCAGAGTGATAAGTACCACCAATATACTTCAAGACAATTTTTACCGCAGACCTCAGATTTGAAAAAGAAGGGACAAAACATACGTCACACCGTTGAGAGTTGCAGAGGAAAATATCATTCAGCTTAGTAAAATGTGACCTAATATAAAAAGTCCCTTGTATATAAATTGTAAACTGTAGAGGGCTAGTTGGCTAATGTTAGTTAGCATGAAGCAACATTTTACAAATGACATGCTAGTAGATGGTTTTGGCAACTTAGCAACAATAAACACTGAACAAAGTGCTCAAAAAAAAACATTTTTTTTTAACATTCTTAGTCTAAATCTGGTGGACATAGGCCTAAAGTATTATTTTGACATGTCTGAAGTAGACATAAATTAAACACTATAAAATGTATAGCATACTGTACATAACTTTGGTTTGTTTGTTAGCAGAAAGGGCAACAGCATGCTGGAGGTTGATGATGAAGGAGGTCGTATGTTTCTTAGGGTTTTGATTCATCTCATCATGCATGACTATGCTCCACTTGTCTCAGGAGCTCTTCAACTCCTCTTCAAACACTTTAGCCAGAGACAAGATGTCTTGCACACTTTCAAACAGGTAGAGACACTCTTTGACAATTTATACAAAATGCACTCTAACAATAGGTAAACAATCTGAGCACTCAACTACTGCCCTCTATCGTCACCTTCACAGCCTCGGCTCCTGTTTCCCTCCACTGTATATCTACCACAGACAAACTTGACCTTGAGCTTTAATCATATTTCTCTAGTGTAGCTATATTGTGGTGCTCTTGAGAGTTTGTTGATCTTTAAAAGTTTTTCCTTTAACTTTTCCGTAGGTGCAGTTGCTCATCTCTGCTCAAGATGTAGATAACTATAAGATGATCAAATGTGACCTGGATCGCCTGCGCTCTATGGTTGAGAAGTCTGAGCTATGGGTGGAGAAAAAAGGCAGCTCTGAGAAAGGACAGAAGAAAGATAAAAAAAAGAAGGAGAAAGGGCCTATAGAGGTGGTTATCAACTGAATGATTGTCTTTATTTTTATGTGAAAATTAATTGTATTACTAATTCCATCCCTTACGTTTCCAGATATCCTCAGAAGATATGGCCTCTAAGAAGGTTAAACAGGAGAAAAGCAATGAGAACTATAAGATTGTTAAGGAGGTTTGTTATACTACATCAAACAAATCCACTCTTAGTCCACTTTGTTGTACAGGAAGTGACTAAACTGGTAGTGGCACCACACTATAGTGTTCATTAGTAATTAGTAAAAGAATGTTAGTATGGCCATGTTGTTCACATACCAATGCTGGAAAAGCTTTTTCAACCTGTTGACCAAGACCATAGACTACAGCAGGGACAGCAGTTGTGGACTAAAAACCTTTGAAGGGACTCAGCAGTTAGAATTAGCTGGTGTTTTGCAAATTCAGTGTATATTGCACTAAAATCTTGTTCTCATACCTGCCGACAGCTCTCAGCAACATCACACAACATAAATATTTATTAACACTATGAACCCAACGCCTGCAAAGTGTGTTACAAAGTACTCCAATTCTTTTATAGCATTACTTGCCAATACTTACTGTATATCACGTAAAATCTTCCAACCTTTCTAATCATGGAAGCAGAAAGCACATTCTTAAAATCAGCAAATCATAAACAAGCAATTTCAAAAATGTGTTAATGCAGAAAAGCATTTCAGACACCCACTTTTGATAGATGTGTTACAAAAACAGTACATTTTACTGATGTCTCTATACCACAGATCTTGGAGAGGCTGAACAAGATGTGCAGTTCTGGGGCATTTAAGAAACAACAGCGGCTTCTGAAGAATATGGGGGCCCACAACGTGATGTTGGATCTGCTACAGGTCTCTTATGACAAAGTAAGAGGCAATTGCACAAAGAATAATATCACAGTAGTTCAGCGTTGCTGAAAACAGAAATAACTGAAATGTTTAGTCTTTTTTCTTCACAGCATGTGGAAAACATGCTCTTAATTACTTCCAACTTCATCATGCTAATTTACATTTAGACAGGGTGCTATAGTGAGCCTAAATTCAGATTTACATTTATTGTAATTTCACATTTGTAAATATAAGGTAACAAAATGTTGTTTAGCTTCTATTTAGAAATGTAAGAGCAGCAAGTGCATCACGTACAGTATAGAGGGGTCGGGAACCCTTTTGTCTGAGAGAGCCATGAAAGCCAAATATTTAAAAATGTATTTCCATAACAGCCATATAATATTTTTTAAATCCGAAAAGGACTAAATGCGTACATTTGTAAAAAAGACCACTAGTCTCTTATTTTTTTTTATATCTTCTGAAGAAAACCACCTATGAAACATGGTGGGATGGTAAAACAGATGGATGGATTAATATGCATGACAATGTTTTTATATTTTAAACGTTAGTTTTAATACTTTGATAAAGTGATCTAAAGAGCCATATCTGTCTCGTGAGCCATAGGTTTCTGACCCCTGGTATAGAGTATAGATAGATCATTATTGTCCAAGAGGAAATTTGTTTTCACTGTACACGGCCCCACTAGCATACAGACGTAGATACTTTTGTGTAGAGGAAGCTACACAGAAGAACCTGTGTGCATTTGCTTGAATGGTTTCAACTTAATACTAATTCAGCTGAAGGACACTCATCAGCTGACTGAAACTCCAATCTGGGCAATTAGCAGGTAAGCAGAAACTCTGGACTGAGAATCAACAGCTCCTCCCACTGTTAGGCCTTTTCTTTGTCTGGTCTCTTGGTGGGTGGTGTTCTCACTAAAAGGAACAGCTTAAAAACCAACTACAACACTGGAGAACTCAGAGGAAGCTACACAGAAGAACCTGTGTGCATTTGCTTGAGTGGTTTCAACTTAAATCTAATTCAGCTGAAGGACACTCATCAGCTGACTGAAACTCCAATCTGGGCAATTAGCAGGTAAGCAGAAACTCTGAACTGAGAATCAACAGCTCCTCCCACTGTTAGGCCTTTTCTTTGTCTGGTCTCTTGGTGGGTGGTCTCAGCGGGTGCAATTAGCAACTGTCTTGCATATCCATAGTGATCTTTCTTGGAGCACCAGCGGAAGCGCCAGCTCTTGTGCCCTTCTCGTGTGAAGACATTTGAGGGTAAAGACATTCGTGTCAACCTGTGCGTGTCTACCGAGCAGGGGCTCTGAGCATAGCAAAAATCCATCCAAGTGGTCAGCATGTGTCTCTACCCCATCCCTACATGGTCCGGATCTCGCAGGAGGTATCGCTTTGTCAGAAGGGGTCGCAATCAAGGTGACCTCCGGTTGCTAAAGCAAGCCTCTGAGAATCGCTCTGCACTCTCAATAGGACTCTGGAATTGTCAGTCGGCCGTCAACAAAGCGGACTTCATCTCTGCCTATGCTAAACACCTAGCCTTAGACGTCCTGGCCCTCACTGAAACATGGATCAAACCTGGAAACAATGCAACCCCAGCGGCACTTTCTGTCAACCACACTTTCTCTCACACTTCTCGTCCAGCCGGACGGGGCGGTGGGATGGGCCTGCTCATCTCCAACAACTGGGAATACAACCAACTGATACCCGCAGCTACATACAACTCCTTTGAATACCATGCCACACTGGTGACCGCACCTGTCAAAATCTACCTGGTTGTCACGTATCGCCCTCCTGGGCAACTAGGAGACTTCTTAGACGAGTTTGGTACACTGCTCTCATCCATTCCTGAGCACGACTGCCCCTTGCTTGTCCTTGGCGATATGAATCTACACCTAGACAACCCAAGCTCTTCTGACTTCCTCTCACTCATCCATTCCTTTGATCTACAGCTGGTTCATAGTCCTCCAACTCACAAAGCAGGCAAGGTACTGGATCTTGTACTTGTCCGCAACTGCTCTACGGAATCCCTGACTATTACACCTCTGCACCTCTCGGACCACTACTTCATTCAGTTCAGCTTACGCCTCCCTGTAGAATCTCGGACCGTCCCTCCTCTGGTATCGTTCTGCCGCAATCTCCGCAATCTCTCTCCCTCTCACTTTGCTTCTCTTGCTGCCTCTGCTCTTCCACCAGCATGTACATTCTCCTCACTTGAGGTCAATGATGCCACTGAGTCTCTGTGCTCTACCCTGAGGACGTGTCTTGATAGGCTATGTCCCCTATCCACCAAACCGGCTCGGCCCTCCCAACCGCTTCCTTGGCTTGATGATTCCATCCGTCGACAGCGTACAAACCTCAGAGCTGCTGAAAGGCAATGGCGCAAATCAAGAAACCTTTCTGACTTAAACAGGTTCCAGGCACTGCTCTCTTCCTTCTCATCTGATGTCACTGCTGTAAAGAAGGCTTTCTATAATGACAAAATTCAAAACACCACGGAAACCAGGAGACTATTCTCAACCTTCAAAACTTTACTCAACCCCCCACCACCACCTCCTGCTACCAATCTGACAGCTGATTCTTTTGCTTCTTTCTTCAACGACAAAGTAGCTGCCATCAGTAGGCAGTTCTCTGAACCAACTGCAAAGGCCACAACTGGACCATATACTAGCGGCAGCACCTCCGATTGCAATAGTCCTGCTGCGACATTTGCTTCATTCAAACCCCTCACCGAAATGGATATGTCTGAACTTCTCACTTGCAGCCGTCCTACAACGTGCCCTCTGGACCCGATTCCAACCAACCTCTTGCAATCCATCACTCCAACTATCACACCAGCTATCACACATGTGATCAAAGCTTCACTATCAACAGGAATCTTCCCTTCTGCATTCAAGCATGCTCAGGTAACACCTCTACTCAAAAAACCCTCTCTTGCTCCCAACCAGGTGGGAAACTACAGGCCGGTCTCTCTCCTTCCGTTCCTTGCTAAAACCATTGAAAGGGCGGTATTCAAACAGGTTACTGAATTCTTGAGCAGAATCTACTCGACCACAACCAATCTGGCTTTAAGAGTGGCCACTCCACTGAAACAGCTCTACTATCTGTGGTTGAAGCCTTAAAAGAAGCCAGAGCGGAATCAAGGTCATCTGTACTCATTCTGCTTGACCTGTCAGCTGCGTTTGATACGGTAAACCACAGTATTGTATTATCTATGCTGTCAAACATGGGCATCAAGGGTGATGCATACTGCTGGTTCAAATCCTACCTCACTGGGCGACTGTTCAAAGTATGCTGGCTAGGACACACCTCTGCGCCTTACCACCTTGCTACTAGAGTGCCCCAAGGATCTGTGTTGGGCCCCCTTCTTTTCTCCATCTATACCACTTCTTTGGGCCAAATCATCCGCCAGCACGGTTTCTCTTACCACTGCTATGCTGATGATACCCAGCTCTATCTGTCATTTTCACCCGATGACCCAACCATCCAAACGCGAATCTCAGATTGCCTCTCTGACATCTCTGCATGGATACAAGACCATCATCTCCAGGTGAACCTCTCAAAAACCGAGCTGCTGGTCCTCCCAGCTAAACCAACTATTCACCACAACGTTTGCATCAACTCTGGCTCCTTGTCTCTTGCTCCCTCACAGGTAGCCAGGAACCTAGGTGTTATGATTGATGACCAGCTAACCTTCAATGACCATGTTGCTTCTGTTGCCCGGGCCTACCGCTTCGCACTATTCAATATCAAAAAGATCAGACCAAGATCAGACAAGCCTCCCAATTGCTGGTTCAAACTATGGTCCTCTCACGCCTTGACTAATGCAATGCCCTTCTGGCAGGACTTCCTGCCTGTGCCGTCAAGCCACTGCAGATGATCCAAAATGCTGCGGCGCGTCTCATCTTCAATCAGCCGAAGAGGACGCATGTCACCCCTCTGCTAATCGAGCTCCACTGGTTGCCTCTGGCGGCTCGCATCAAATTCAAATCACTGATGCTGACTTGCAAAGTGCTTAGAGGATCTGCCCCTTTTTATCTAAGCCCTCTCATAAAGGCTCAGGCTACCCCCCGACAACTCCGGTCCTCCAATGACTGTCGACTGGCAGTCCCGGCACCTCGCCCAAGGCAATCCAGACTCTTCTCATGTGTCGTCCCACACTGGTGGAATGACCTACCAAAAACAATCAGAACAGGGCCATCTCTGTAGGCCTTCAAAAAGCTCTTAAAGACCCAGCTATTCAGAGAACATCTTCTATCCTAGCACTAAAATGAACTGAAGCACTATTCCCTAGCACTATGCTCCTTGAGGTTTCTGCTATGTAGCTTGATTGTTATCCTCTTTTTGTAAGTCGCTTTGGATAAAAGCGTCTGCTAAATGCATAAATGTAAATGTAGATACATAAGTACATTCATTACATACCCTACCCTACCCTATAGGAGATGGAGTGTTGGTTTGCTGAAATAGAGTGACTGTCTTTGAGGAGGGAAAGTACAGCTGGGTGGATGGATGTGGGACTAACACAGTCCTTGGTGTAAAGCAGGGGTCGGCAACCTGCTGCTTTGGAGCCGCACATAGTGGCTCCCTGGAACGTCTTCAAAAATGGATGAAAATGGATGGAAGGATGTATATTTTGTTTTAACATGGTTTTTGTAGGAGGCAAACATTAAGAATGTTTTCCAATGCTTTCAAAATATTAATTAAAAAAAATATTCAATTTCAACATTTCTGTCAACGAAGATTTGTGTCATAGCCTGCTATACACATTTCAATGCGGTGCCATGCCACGCAGGTGGCTGATGTAAACAATCAAGCGGATGTGTCAAGGGCCATGGATCCCAAAGGAAAAAGTAGAAAGATACTGTAGCTGATGAGAACAGAGGATTCAAGTAAGAATGGACCAAATCATTTGCTATGACGAGACGTTGTCAAACAACAAAAAGAGTAATTTGGAAGTCCGGGGAAGTCATGCTAAATTTGCAGCCGAGAAAACGTGCGATTGAAATACTTCTGGAGAAATTAGAGGAGTGCAAAAGTAGATTTAAGAAGTGGATTGTATCTCCAAACTCCGCTAATGTTACTACTGCAAGTTTTATTGCAATACGAGAAAATAAAATGTGATAATAGGCTAATTACTGAAGCTAATAATACACTTATGTTACTGCCTGTGTTGCCTTCTTATATGGCTTATATGAGACTTTTAATTCATTGCGGCTCCAGACCGATTTGTTTTTTTTGTTTTTTTGGTCCAATATGGCTCTTTGAACATTTTAGTTTGCCGACCCCTGGTGTAAAGGGTGAGGAGAAAGGAGCTTAGGTCACAATCCTGTTGGGCACCAATGTTAATGGTGGTGGGTGATGATGATGTGGTGATAATGAGTGGTGGAGGGACATAAAAGTGCTGGAATTAATGGATCATCATTGGATGATCGTTGGATGGTGTTGAATGGTCAATGAAGAGGAGTCTGCTTGGTGTTTCCAGGTGTTGCTCCTCTCCTGGCCTTGTAGCCATCCAGTTTTGGGCTGACAACAGGGAGGGTTCTAAGGAGTGTTGTAAGGATCAGTTTTCAGGGGTATTGGTATGATTGTGGATGTCTTTCATAGAATTGGTACTGTAGCAGTTGTGTATGATTCTGAGAAGAGCGAGTGAATGCCGGAAGAGAGCTCAGCGACGCAGTCCTTGAGAACTTAGAGCCATGCCAGGCTTGCATCTCCTCAGCTGTTGGTGCATATCCTTGTCTGTAAAAGGGACCTGCTGGGCCTGCTCCAGGGTGGGGATAACTTCCATTAGGGCAGTGTTTCTCAAAGTGTGGGTCGCGCCCCACTAATGTCTGTCTTTATTAAAGGTTACTCAACAAAAAAGCACCCACTCACAATGGATTCATAATAAGCACGTAAACACCTTAAAACACATTAAAAGATAGAAAAGCAGAAAAATTAAGCCTGCCTGAAACCATATTGAGAATAATAATAGATGTCGGCATAAATTGTGACAATGTGTGTACCGGTATTATGTTTAATGGTTAAAAAATGGACGAATGTGATACAAGCAATGGCGCAAAAATGGGTTATGCCGTATTTGCGGTGCATATCGGCACACAGCCACAAAATTTGGCGAAAATGAGAATAAGACAGGTGGACAAAAAAAACGAGAAGTCAACCAAAAATATACTGATGCGTTTGCGTTTGGATTAACAGTTGGGGATGAAGAGCGACACTTTTTTCAACCAAAACTCGCAGAATCCCGTTAGTAGGAAAAGCGAACGGTGAAAGCCGCATTTGCGAAAGATGCGAAAGTGCGACTGTTCTCCGCTCTTTGCGAGGAGATGGGAGCTGATCATAAATCATGCTGTTTCACAATGTGGCAAGATGTTGTCACGTGTCCTTGAGTTCAGGAGTTCAGGAGTTCAGTTTTTGTAGGAAGAGCGCATGTGGGCAAATTTAATGATGAACCATTTCTGATGAAACTGGCTTAGGCCTATCTCAGTGATGTGTTTGCTAAGCTGAAGAAATGAAATCTTCAGCTTCAAGGCAAAGACAAGCATCATTGTGTGTGTGTGAGTGTTAATGTTCTGAATGTTAATGTTACATCTGTCAATGCTGATTTAGAGATGGATGCTGATGTTGAAGTACATCATCGTAAACCTGCCTGTGTGTGTGTGTGAGTTGGGTGGGAGGGGGGTTCAGGTGGGGCGCGAAAATTCTCCTAATTTCTAAGTGGGGAATGATCAAAAAAGTTTGAGAACCACTGCACTGATCTTACATGTGTCTTGAGTGGTCTGATGTGTCAAATTTGGAGTAGAGAGTGTTTATGTCCATAGCAAAAGAATTGGGGTCTGATATTTTGTTTTGTTGTTTTGTCCTGTGCGGGTCTTTATTCTTCTGCCCTAAGTACATGGTGCTGAATGTGTGTTCTAGTTTATTATTCGAGCTTGGCTTTGCTGGTGTCATTTTTAATTTGCTGGATTATGTCTTTGAGTGTGTTCCAGTTCTGCCTCTGAAAAGCGTTTTATTTCTTCTTCATTTGGAGTTTGATGTGTTTGGCGATCCGGGGAGATTGGAAATCGTTTCATGATTTTGGTGGAAATAATTGCTTTGACATAGAATTTTATAGTCTGTAATGACTAAGACCTTCTCCAGATCACCTTCAAAAATGCTCCAGTCTGTGCATGCAAAGCAGCCTTGTAGCTCTGCAATGGCGTCCTCTAACCTCTGTTTGATGAAGTGAGTCTCTGGCTTCTTGCATTTCACAGTTTGTCTGTGAGGTGGAAGTAGACTGATAACTTTATGGTCTGTCAAACCAAGTGGCAGGTGAACACGGGAGGTGAATGCATTGGTTATATTCCCATAACAGATCAGCATCAGAGCTGATCTTCGTGCTGGGCAGAAAAATATGAACATATCACACCTGTCCTTGCTTCCTTACATCGGCTTCCTGTTAAAAGCCGAATTGATTTTAAAATACTTCTCCTAACATATAAAGCCCTCAATGGCCTTGCTCCAGCATATATTAAAGACTTACTTGTTCCCTACCACCCTTCTAGACCCCTAAGGTCACAGAATGCTGGTCTCCTAGTAATTCCTAGAATATCAAAATCGACAATGGGAGGAAGAGCATTCTGCCATCGTGCGCCTGTCCTGTGGAACAAACTCCCTTCTATCATTCGTCAAGCGGACACTCTCAACACCTTTAAGTCTAGACTCAAAACTTTTCTTTTTACTGACCCCTTTAGCTAGGGATGGTGTATGGTAAGCCACACCTCCTCAGGGTATTATTGGAAAGGACTGCCTCTGCTGTAAGCTCCCGTCCAGGGCTCGGTGGCCACTGACCATTTCCTTTGGTGGTGTTGGCTTGTTATACATCATACCTTAGTTATGCTGCTATAGTTTAATGCCGCCACAATCCTCCCATCTGTTAACCCGTACAATTCTCACTATTCTTTCTCCTCCTCTCTCTTTCCTCTCCACTTACTTCTCTCTCTGCACTTAGCCAACATCTGTATATGGTTTCACATGCAATATAACTCACATTCTCTGAAATCTGATGGAGACTGTTCTAACTCATCTCCTCTCTGATTTTCCATGCCTTTACCACCCTGCCGTGAGTCCTCACTGCCTTCCACTGCCTGCGCCTGCACCTCCTGGGTTCTCCTGGGACCTTCTTCCAACGTGATCCGGCGGCACTCCTGAATGGTCCTCAACCCACTCCACTGTCCATGCCACTGCCTCCCTGCTGAGGGTCACCCCTCCCTTCCACTGCCTGATCCTGCATCTTTGGCTTCCTGGGCGGTCTGCCTTCAGCTTCACAGATGACCCTGACATGATTGTTACAGCCTCTAGCTGGCCCCTGGCTTGACTGTGCCTAATGACATGGGACTATATCCTGGGATTCTAATGGGACTCCTATATTACTTTACTTTATTTACCAAAATGTTCTTGTAATGTGTATCTAATGGAATAATAGTGGACTACTCACCATCTAAGAGACTGAAAACCTGCCCTAGGCAGTTGGGTTAGCCCCTTGAGCCGTCGGAACTGCCCAAGGTTTCTTCCTCTACCATAACAAGTAAAAACAAAAAACGCTGCCAGGGAGTTTTTCCTTGCCCCTGTTGCTCATTGGGCCTCTTGTGTTAAGCGCTTTGTGACATGCCTTTTGTAAAAATGCGCTATATAAATAAAATTGAATTGAATTGAATTGAATTGAATTTTTTTGATTTTCCATTAATAATTTTAAAGATACATGTTTTAATTTTTTTTTATATCATCGTATCTTTTATTTCTAATTTTCACAACCTTCATTGTGCAACATGGCTAATTTATCTCTTTTCTTTTTTTACAGCATGACAAGAAAATGCAAGAGATCATTAAGCATACTCACCTGTTTCTACAAAGGTTTTGCTCAGGAAACCAAGAAAATCAGGTTCTCCTCCACAAGCACCTGAGCCTATTTCTTACTCCTGGTGTGAGTATAGGCAATTATTTTTCTGATCATAGTAGGTTTGCTTAGGATAGGTTTCTACTGTATATCTCATTTTCTTTTCTGCTTTTCCATTAGCTTTTAGAAGCAGAGACTGTGCAACACATCTTCTGCAATAACTATCTGCTGTGCTCTGAGATAAGTGAGCAAGTTCTCCAGCATTTCATTCATTGTCTTGCAACACATGGTCGTCATGTTCAGTACCTCAACTTTCTGCACACCATCATAAAGGCTGAGGGAAAATATGTAAAGAAGTGTCAAGACATGGTTATGACAGAGGTGAGTTAACCTTTGATGGGTAACTACTTCTATTCTGCAGGACATTCTGCCATCTGGCATTCTGGCGACCACCTCTTGATCAAATCAGTGTCTGTCAGTCGGTTCAAGTCACATTTTAGTATCTACTTGGCCCGTATGGAACCTGGCTGAAAGCAGTTACGAAAAATGGTATCTGCTACCGGGTACAGCCCCTAGTGGAAAAGTGAAAAACATGTGTTGAATCCAGTAGAGCCAAGCAGAGCCGGGGTAAAACGGTGTAGTGGAAAAATGCCATAAGAGTTAGCACAGAGGAGCTGAATGATATCTTCACAGACATTCTAACAACTTATTGAAGCAAGCCATTGGCCCATCATGCTTCAAAGCTGCCAGCAGAGCAGAATAGTTGAATGTTTTGAAGTTTTCAACCGACTGCGCCTTTGAGAAACCGAACAATCACATTCCACCAACCGGCGGCTCGGTCAAATGCCCACACAGATACTCTGCGCCATCTTCTGATCAACGTCTAAAACGCACACAAAAATCATGCATATTTTAGTATTTTCCTTTGATTTAACTTTGTTTATGGTTACGTTGTTACCAGGACAGACTGACAATTATCAAGCGCTAACTTACCATTATAGCTCTCATTGTTCTGCTTCATGTTCCTGTATGGGTGCTAGCATTTCCCTTTCTTTAAGGCCTCATCTCTTGTAACCGTATAGATGCCTAAAATTGATGTCACGGTATTCACCACACCCACTTCACATGATACCTGGTCCTAATAGGTACAAGTGGAAAACTGGTGCCAAAAACTCCAGTACATTGGTGTAGGGCCGAGTGTGTACTAGTAGAAAAACAGCATAAGTGAGTTGGTTAACATGGTGGAATTAGTTGGAACAAAACAGAATGTGTAAGTACTGTGTCTGTTTTCAGGTACGTTTTACTGTCATAGAAGGTGAGCAACTTTCATCTTTAAACTTTGTAAAGTGAAATTTTCACAATCAACCCCTTTCCTTTGCTCTTCTTTACAGTTAACCAATGCAGGTGATGATGTTGTGGTATTCTACAATGACAAATCTTCATTTGCCTCCATGTTGGATTTGATGGTGGAATCACGGGAGGGTATTCAGGATAACAGCCCTCTTCGTTACCATATTTCACTTGTGGAGCTCCTAGCAGCCTGTGCAGAGGGCAAGAATGTGTACACTGAAATCAAGTGCACCTCACTCTTGCCATTGGAAGATGTGGTTAGAGTGGTCACACATGATGATTGTATCATCGAGGTATGAAAAAAGATTCTGAGGAGCACACAAAATAATGTGTCATTCTAACAAAAAAGATTTTTTTTCTATTAACAAAGCTAAGTTTAGGTAAATCAGCTATGGTAAATGTTCCTCAAGCCCATTTGACATGGTGTTGATGCTGCATTTCTCTATTTTTTTAAGGTTAAAGTTGCTTATGTGAATTTTGTAAACCACTGCTATGTTGACACAGAAGTGGAAATGAAGGAGATCTACACAAGTAACCATATTTGGAGGTTGTTTGAAGACTTTGTAGTCGACATGGCCCAGGTAAGGAGATAGACATTAACTATGAGCAGTGTAGGTAATTACTAGCATAATTTTTTTTGAATTTGTACAATGAAGTTGATTCTGATCATTTTTATATGGTGTGGCTGAATGGAAGGCTTTAAATGTGACATTGTTCTTTGTTAAAGATATGCTGCAAACGTGAGAGGGGACTTAGTGATTCTGTGCTGGAGAAGTATGTCATCAGTGTGGTTGTGGACACCATACATGCCTTTTTTAGCTCTCCATTCTCTGAGAACAGCACCTCACATCCGGTTTGTAAACATGCCTCAAATAGTATCATATTTTTGTACTATATTGCAGAAATGATACCAGCACTGTAGTAGGGATGGGTATTGAAATGGTTTTATTCGACACTGGTGGTATACTTTAAAAACCTAAATAGTACTTAAATCTGTACCTAAAGAAAAACAAGTCAAAACGTCACGGTTACTGTCGTAACCTCGGTTCCCTTAACAAGAAATTCCGAGATGCAATTTGAGATATCTCTGATATCGCTATATTTTGCTGAAACTAACTAGAACCAACCCTTTTGAAAAAAGGGGAGAAGAGTGCGTAGCCATGGCTTGCGCCCCACCCAGCAAGCCGTGACGCATGCGAACTTATAAAAAGGCCTGAGCACTCTGGGAACTCCCTCTTTCGGCAAGTGTAAGTGCAAGGCGACTTGAGGCCCAACGCATTGCGTCTCGGAATTTCTCTTTAAGGGAACCGAGGTTACGACAGTAACCGTGACGTTCCCTAGCACTCAAATTCCGAGACGCAATTTGAGAGTATACAACCGCGCCTCAAGGAGCACCGGACTCGAAGAGAACGGAGGATGACACGGGCAGGTCATGTGGGCCCGGGTCGAGGGGCAGAAAGCACACTCGCCGCCACACTCTCGCCTGGCCTGGTCACATCCAGCGTATAAAACCTGACAAGGGTATTGTCAGAGGCCCAGGAAGCACTCTGGCAAATATCCTGCATGGAGACTCCCTTCCAGAAAGCCCAGGAGGCCGCCACCCCACGGTTGGAGTGCGCTCTGATACCAGAGGGGGGGGAATGCCCACAGCCTTGTAAGCGAGCGTGATGGCTTCCACAATCCAATGGGAAAATCTCATCTTGGAAAAGGGCTGTCCTATGGTCTGAGTCCCATGGTACACAAACAGCTGGTTTGTGCGCCTAATAGCCTCCGTGCGACGCACGCGCCCTTACCGGACAAAGTGAGAGAGGGGTAGACTCGTCCTTCACATCCCTCGTTAAAGCGTCCAGTTGAATGACTCTGGAGCGCGGGTCAGAGGTGAAGACCTTCGGCTGGTAGAAGGGGTTCGGTCTCATGGTCACTCTAGTGTCAGCCCTGGAGAATTCCAGACAGTCAGGGCTGATGGAGAGTGCTGTCAAGTCGCCCACACGTTTAATTGAAGTCACAGTTAGCAGTAGTGCAGTATTCAGGGAGAGCAGCTTCAGGCTCAGTGACTCCAGGGGCTCAAAGGGCTCCTTTGCCAGCCTACTGAGGACCATGCCGAGGTCCCAGGGGGGAGCTGACTTGACCACACCAGGCAGCAGGCGTCTAGTGCCTCTCTTGAAGCGTGAAGTCAGGGGGTGGGCCCCAGGGGACACCCCCCCCCCCCATAGCCCACGTGACAGGCTGAAACCGCGGCCAGATAGACTTTCCAGCAGATATTGCAGGAAATCAAGCACGACTGTGATGGGGCAGGTCGTAGGATCATAGCACCTCTCAGCGCACCATGAATCGAAACACTGTGTGTATAGTGACCTCGTCGACAGAGCCCTAGCGCTCTGGCTCGTCTCTATGACTGGGGTCAAAAAACCTTGTCCCAGGAGCTGGCGCCGTTCAGGGGCCAGGCCGTCAGCTGCCAGGCCTCCGGGCGGGGGTGCCATATCGCCCCCCGTGCTTGTGAGAGCAGGTCCGGCCGTAGGGGCAGGTCCACGGCTGATCCTCTAGCAGCGAGACTATGTCTGAGAACCAACTCTGGGAGGGCCAGAAGGGGGCGATCAAGATCATTCTGTGGCCCTCGACTCTGACTCTGGTCAGCACCTGACTCAAGAGCGGCAGAGGAGGGAATGCGTAGAGCAGGGACCTGGGCCATCTGTGCACTAGCGCGTCTACTCCCAGCGGGGGGTTGTCCAGTCCTATGAAAACCACTGGGGGCAGTGAGCAGATTCCCTCGAGGTGAACAGGTCCACCTGAGCCTGGCCAAACCTGGTCCATATCTGAGTGACTACCTCCGGGCCCCCCTCTTGAGAGGAGATCTGCACCTGTGTTCAGCTTGCCGGGTAGATACGCTGCTCTGAGCGAGAGAAAATGCTGAGATGACCATTTCAGGATCTTGGAGGCCAGACCGCACAGGGCCCCTGACCTCAGGCCTCCCTGACGGTTTATGTAAGCAACTACCGTGGTGTTGTCTGTCCTCACCAGCACATGGGCGCCCCTGAGGAGCGACACAAAGTGCTTTAGTGCGAGGAAGACCGCCAGCAGCTCGAGCCTGTTGATGTGAAGGCGCCTCGTGGCGCTCGACCACACCCTGCTGGCCGCACGGCCCACACACACAGCTCCCCAGCCGAGCTTCGATGTGTCTGTTGACACAGTCCGCTTGTGGTGCACTGCGCCTAGGGCACCGCCGCGCACAAGGGCCTGCGGTCGTCTCCAGTGGGCTAGGGACCACCATAAGCTCCTCGAGACACGCACTGGGCGCGACGGCGGCGAGCGTGAGGATATCCCCATCCTCGCCAGGCATCGTTGGAATGGGCGGAGATGTAGAAGGCCTAGGTGTGTGGCGCAGCTGGCCGCGCACAGCAGACCTACCAACCTGAGGCACAGCTGGGCTGGGACATAGGCACCCAGTCTGAAATGGGCCAGACACTGGCTGATGTCGTCCCGTCTCCTGGGGGACAACATCGCCGTCATAGACCGCGTGTCTAACACTAGGCCTAGATACTCTACCTCTTGGGCGGGGGTCAGGGAGCACTTCTGAAAATTCACCTGGAAGCCCAATGCGTTCAGATGGTTCAGGACCATGGAGATGTGGGACGATAGGAGCTGTGGGGAGTCCAAGTAATTGAGCACCCTCACCCCCTGTCTCCTGAGAGGCGCCACATCCGCGTCGACGCACTTTGTGAAAACCCGGGGGGCCAGTGAGAGGCGAACGGGAGGGCTGTAAACTCGTAGGCATTCCCTTCGAACGCAAAGCGCAGAAAATGTCTGTGTCTGCTCACAATGCCTATGTGAAAATAGGTATCCTTCAGATCGATACAGGCCATGAAATCGCCCTGGCGAACGTTCATGGTGATCGTTTTCACAGTGAGCATTCAAAAAGTGAGACGCTTCAAGCGCTTGTTCACAGCTCGCAGATCAAGGATGGGCCGGAATGAGCCTCCCCTCTTCGGCACTAAGAAACGCTCTGGGGCCACAGATGGGGTGACACCTCTGAAGTGAGGTGGAGGACAAGCGAATTGCAGTTGATAACCTTTGAACACCGTGTTCAAAATCCAAGAAGAGCTGGTGCGAGACACCCACGCCTGTTCCAGTAGCCTCCCTCTGCACAGAGGGAGAGAGGCTATTTGCAGTGCAATGCTGCCCCCCTGTGGGCTGAACTGGCTGGGCGGTGTTCTGAGACACAGACATCAGTGCTTGACTCATCACAAGAGGCGCAACACTGCCACCCTGTGGGCCAAGCTGGGCGGTGTCTTGAGACACCGACATCAGCCTCTGACACATCACAAGGGGATGGGAGACGTTTGGGAGAACACAGGGCTGTATGTGTGAGTTCAGTGGCGCATTTTGAGCGATAGCTGACCGACCGTGTGGCGCCCTCCCCTCTCTCAGCCTGCGTGAGCTCAGTGTCAGGCCACACATGGGGCACGGGACAAGTGAGCGCACTGGCGCAGGGCCGGAACTCATCCGCCTCTGAGCTGGCGCCCTCCGGGCTGACAGCAGAGTGGCAGGGAGTGGGGAAAGGGTAGTGTGATGGGCTGCAGGTGTGCACGCACCCGTCAGAGCCGGCACGGTTGTGATAGGCATCAGAGGGAGCGAGGCTGCCGCTTTGCACATCAGACAAGTAGCCCTTAAAAGGGCTGTTGTGTTTGTCCACCGGCTGTGGCCGGGGCTCATAGAGTACGGCCGAAGCCGATGGGGTGTGTGTGCACGCTGTGCTTTTGTGAGACATTGTGAGCCAGGCCTGAGGCTGGACAAAGGGGGCTCGGTGAGGTGCACGCGCCGTCTGGGGGGGGCCTTACTGCTGTGGCGTTGCTGGGGTTGAGTCGCGACGGCGCGAACGCACCCTGGCACGCTGCACGGGGCTCTCAGAGGACGTCGCGGGGACTGCAGGAGCTGGAGCTGGCGTCTTCTTAGGCAGGAGAGACTGAAGAGAGGCTGAAGCTTTCTCCGTCGCTTCCATGCGTAGACGCTGAACTTCTAGCGCCTCCCCGAAGAGGCTGGAGGCGCTAACTGGGGCGTCGAGCAGTTGGCGTTTCTCTTTGTCCCCGAGCTGGATGAAATTGAGCCAAAGGTGGCAGTTGAGGGCAGTTGAGAGCCCATAACCCGCCCCTGAGCTCTCGCTGCAGCCATTGCAGCCTGCGCCGTCAGGTCCGCCGCCCTGCGAACCTCGTGGATGGTGATCGGAGAAAAACGGCTGAGCAGGTCTTCGGCTAGGGCCCCTTGGTAGGCTGCGAGCATGAACGTGGTGTTACAAGCCCGCGCAGCCTGCGCAGAGCATGCATAGGCTTTGTCCGCCAACGTCGCTGTAACCCTGCAGGGCTTCGAAGGCAGAGTGGGGGAGGGGCCCCATGCTGAGGCAGAGGGAGCCAGGCAGCTAGCAACCGCGTCCTCGACACGTGGCGGGCCGCCTAACGCATGCGGAAAAACGAAGAGTTACCCTGGATGGTCGCCCTTGCCGAAAAAGTAGTCCAGGCATTTTCTATTTCTCCCAAAATGGTCGGGTGGGGTGGGAGCGGACCCGTAGCCGGTGAGGGATGCGCTCCGCCTAGATCTGCTTTCTTCACTGAACGCTCCGGCCAGTCGATGCCCAGTCTAGCAGCGGCTCGCTCCGCAACGTCGGCTAATTCCCTTGCTACTTCAGCCGCGTGTGTGCGGTGAGGGGGATCCGCTCACTTAAATCCTGAAAGTGAGCGTCTTCATGGGCCAGTAGGGAAATAGCGCCGTCGTCCTCCGATCCGTGAAGCGAGGCAGAGGGTGTCGGCCGATGGTGAGGAGCGGCCAGCCGCGATGGACGTGTCCGGAGCTGGAGACTCAGGTGAGGGGAAGAGAGTCGGCCGATGGTGAGGAGCGGCCAGCCACGATGGACGTGTCCGGAGCTGGAGACTCAGGTGAGGGGAAACGGGAAGCGGATTGCCTAGCAGGAGCCTTAGCTACATGCTGCGCTAGTGGGGAGCCGAAGCTACAGGCTTAGCTAATGTAGGGGGAGCTAGCTCTGAAGCTAGCTGAGAGTTGCCCGCTAGTCCGCTAGCCGCTGCCTCGGGAGCCTGAGCTACACGTGGCGTGCGCCAGGGCAAAGCGGGGCGGTCCTAGATCTCAAAAGCGGACGCCCTGGAGGTGAGAGCCTGGGGATGCAGCATCATGCAAGCCGGGCAAGATGTTGGGTCCGCGAGCGCTATCTGAGCGTGGTCCGGTCCCAGACAGAGGAGGCAGTACTGGTGGGGGTCTAAAGGAGGCATAGCCCGAAAGCACGCCTCGCAGCATCGAATGTTCTTATCCATTGCTAACTAATGCTTCTGAACTCCCCTTCTGAACTGCCCCTTGCTTGTCTTTGGCGATATGAATCTACATCTGGACAACCCAAACTCTTCTGACTTCCGCTCACTCATCCATTCCTTTGATCTACAGCTGGTTCATAGTCCTCCAACTCACAAAGCAGGTAAGGCCCTGGATCTTGTACTTGTCCGCAACTGTTCTACGGAATCCCTGACTATAACACCTCTGCACCTCTCGGACCACTACTTCATTCAGTTCAGCTTACGCCTCCCTGTAGTATCTCGGACCGTCCCTCCTCTGGTATCGTTCCGCCGCAATCTCCGCAATCTCTCTCCCTCTCACTTTGCTTCTCTTGCTGCCTCTGCTCTTCCACCAGCATGTACATTCTCCTCACTTGAGGTCAATGATGCCACTGAGTCTCTGTGCTCTACCCTGAGGATGTGTCTTGATAGGCTATGTCCCCTATCCACCAAACCGGCTCGGCCCTCCCAACCGCATCCTTGGCTTGATGATTCCATCCGTCGACAGCGTACAAACCTCAGGGCTGCTGAAAGGCAATGGCGCAAATCAAGAAATCTTTCTGACTTAAACAGGTTCCAGACACTGCTCTCTTCCTTCTCATCTGATGTCATTGCTGCAAAGAAGGCATTCTATAATGACAAAATTCAAAACGCCACAGAAACCAGGAGACTATTCTCAACCTTCAAAACTTTACTCAACCCCCCACCACCACCTCCTGCTATCAATCTGACAGCTGATTCTTTTGCTTCTTTCTTCAACGACAAAGTAGCTGCCATCAGTAGGCAGTTCTCTGAACCAACTGCAAAGGCTACAACTGGACCATATACTAGCGGAAGCACCTCCGATTGCAATAGTCCTGCCGCGATATTTGCTTCATTCAAACCCCTCACCGAAATGGATGTGTCCAAACTTCTCACTTGCAGCCGTCCTACAACGTGCCCTCTGGACCCGATTCCAACCAACCTCTTGCAATCCATAGCTCCAACTATCACACCAGCTATCACACATGTGATCAACGCTTCACTATCAACAGGAATCTTCCCTTCTGCATTCAAGCATGCTCAGGTAACACCTCTACTCAAAAAACCCTCTCTTGCTCCCGACCAAGTGGGAAACTACAGGCCGGTCTCTCTCCTTCCGTTCCTTGCTAAAACTATTGAAAGGGCGGTTTTCAAACAGGTTATTGAATTCTTGAGCCAACAGAATCTACTCGACCACAACCAATCTGGCTTTAAGAGCGGCCACTCCACTGAAACAGCTCTACTATCTGTGGTTGAAACCTTAAAAGAAGCCAGAGCGGAATCAAGGTCATCTGTACTCATCCTGCTTGACCTGTCAGCTGCGTTTGATACGGTAAACCACAGTATTCTATTGTCTATACTGTCAAACATGGGCATCAAGGGTGATGCATACTGCTGGTTCGAATCCTACCTCACTGGGCGACTGTTCAAAGTGTCCTGGCTAGGACACACCTCTGCGCCTTACCACCTTGCTACTGGAGTACCCCAAGGATCTGTGTTGGGTCCCCTTCTTTTCTCCATCTATACCACTTCCTTGGGCCAAATCATCCGCCAGCACGGCTTCTCCTATCACTGCTATGCCGATGACAC
>JAGFZM010001679.1:151584-167985 GCA_017657215.1 Limnothrissa miodon | reverse complement strand
AGAACACGGCAACACATTCAGTCCAAGGTCGGCTGTTATCTGAGACTTCAATCCTAGTGCTATCCTCAGGCACATCAGTAATGAACCACTCACAACCCAGCCATCAAACAGCACCCAATTACTCCACAGACAATGGAGCCGAAGCCCCAAATGCTTATAATGGGTATGGTACACCTAGTGTCTTCATTTGGCCCATGCAACGAGTCTACCAATGAGGCCTTGTGAAAACTGGGTTTGAAGGTCAAAGGTTGGAGGTGAGTCAAGGTGAGAACAGCATGGCCAGCTAAGGTACACACTAGATGCCTCATCTCATGTTCTTCATGTGGGGTACATGAAGTATGTGTGTGGATTGATTGATAATCATTACAAATAACATGCTGCATTAGTTTAGGTGGGGTTAACAAGAAAGACAGACAGAAAGAGTGAAAGTATGCATACATGCAAACACATACATAGGCCTACATAGACACATACAAATTCATTTGCAGTTTTGGATACGAGGCAAATGGGTTTGTTGTTTATTAATGAGACATATGTTTTAAACCAATTAATTTGTTTACAGAAACCATGTGGCCTAATAGCCTTTGTTTTCCAAACGTCTGTAAACTGTCTCAACACAAAGGTTTCCGAACATTCATTTCTCACTCAGGCCTTACCATAAGACATGAATTCATTTCAAAATACAGTGGCATCTCTGCTTCCACTGAGGGACAGCGATCCCACAACCACAGCAATCACAGCAAGCAGCCACTCAGCAGGTTGTGAGCAGCTGTGTGTGTGCCTTCCCACCACACCACAAACCATCTGCCCACTGTAAACCTACATCACTGCAGAGAGCTGGAGCTTTTTAAGGGGCTCCAAAAGCTGACCAGTCTATCTACTGGCTTTAAAATCCTTCATCTTCAAATGACCTTTATGAGGAAAAACGTCTGCGTGAAGCTCACGCTCAAGCTCAGTCTCAATCTCTTTCTGTGTGCCTGTTTAAACACACACTCATATTAATAATAATATGCTACACATACATAGATGCACACACACACACACACACTGCTATTATTGTATTTTCTCATTTGAAATTATGTAATATCCCCATGACAGTTTTCATTGGAGGCTGTTGAATTTTCTGTCACACTGCACTGATTTCCAATGGAATCTGGTCAGATTACATCACAAATCTCAAAACTTCATTCTGTTTTCTCTATGTGATGACATATGAGAGTGATTGGCACAGTAGTTTCATGCAAGATAGCCATTCCTCTAATGACACACAATATGTGTGTGTGTGTGTGTGTGTGTGTGTGTGTGTGTGTGTGTGTGTGTCAATAGCCTATAATCATTCCAAGTCACTTCCTCCGGCCTTGTCCGTGTTATAGTAGTAGGCCTACACCGACTAATTCGACCAAAACGTTCTAATTTCCAAGTGCAATTTTGAGCATAAATGTTGTGGCTATTAGCAATATAAGATATTAAGTATTATGGCTTCTGAATAAGGTGTTATCCAATCTAGCATAAGCATGCTTACCTAGATGCATCGCTGCGCATACCAAAATCAGCTGTTAAACCGATCGTGTGTACTGACAACACATTCGCACATCGACACCTCACTCTCACTAATTCAATCTCAGACCACCGCCGAGCCAACATTGGAACTGACCTGCACACAACCACCTCCTCTTGCCCCAGTACACATGCGCACTTCTACCACTAACATTAGATGACTGGGCCTATAACAGACAACTGATACTTTGCAGCAGGACGATAAACACTAAGAACAGTGACAATGTGGTGAAACACTATAAAGTGATCTCGAATAAGTGTTAACTCGCATTTGAACCCAGAATAAAAAAAAAAGGCTGAAAATATGGAGGCCCTAAAATATATTATGTCAACACGACTGCTATCGCAGAAGTAAACTGCAGCTAGCTCAATCAATAGCCCACTAAAATAATTAGTCGAATTTGGCCTAACTAAAAGGATTGTGACCATGTCAGATTTTCAAATAGGCTATGTCAACAGTAGCCTATAGTAGCCCGCAAAGGTCAAGATTAAAACAGAGAGACATAGCCTACCTGAATGTGAAGGCATCTGTATGTGAGAGGGATAGTACTTTCCGGTAGGAAAATGACTTGTATGTTGGACAGAACTGTGACCTGCCGAGGAGATCCGAGTCGCGGCACGATGCAGTGCACTCCGCTCTGATAAAAGGTGTGCGGGGGCAGTAAAATCTCGGCCCTCCATCCTTGTGTAGTCTCGGTAACCCAAAATTCAAAAAGCGGGAGTGGGGCATCAGATCAGACGTGCAAGGAATCCTCTCATTCTGAAAGAATAGTGACCATTCAATTGCTGAGATGCGCTGTGAGAACTGTAGCCTCCACTCATCCTTTTCTGTGAAATAGAAAAAATAATGTGGAAATTAGTGTGCTTTTATGGACCATGTGTAGTCGATTCAATTAAATGACACTGGTTTTAACGCAAAATGAAACCCATGGCATTGGGGATGGATTGTTATTGTCTATCACTATCTGGCCAAGTTTTTACCTTAGTTTAGTTAATTTTGTCTGCATTCACTATGATCCCAGAAAAACAGGTTCTGTAGGCCTCTACAGGTGCCTATATGTCCTACCATTCATCGTTTAGAGTCGTACCCTCTAGCTTTTAAATAGCCCAAATGGTTGCAGATTAATTATCAGTGTGAACGTCATACTGTAGCAAGAACGATTCTTGTCCTTAAGATTCTTTTACTGAAATTATTATATGTTCTTTGTCTCTGTGTGTGTGTGTGTGTGTGTGTGTGCGCGCGCGCGCGCTTATGTATGTGTGTGTGTGTGTACACTGCATCTGCATCTCTTCTCTCTTTCATCTTCCATGACCTATTTCTGGCATTTATTTCAGGACATCAAAGGCCTATCTTGGCACTGCAATTAATCAGATTTCAAAACGTGCCGCAATCGGATGTGCACGCGTGATTTCTTTAATTTAAATTCACTCATTGTCAAGAGGCGACGAACCTCTGTTATCTTTCAACCTTTAAATAAATGAATAAATGAAGGATTAGCGGACGAAATTAGGCGATTATTTATATTGGCGCCGACTAATTCCGGCTATTAAGGAGGACGCAGATTGTTTCAATTTAACAGTAGTACACGCTAGTATAACAAAATTCGAGTAGACCAACAGCTACCACGAATACCGTGACTGCCCGCAACGCTTCTCTTTGTCTCCCCATAGGACTGCTCCATGTCAGCCATTACTGTCCGTCCCCTTCCTCGCTTTTTCTCATGACAAAAGATAGCAATGTTTCTTACAGCGAATCGACAACTAGTCGCAGGCTATCACTAAATAATTCAATACAATGTATGTCGAAGGTAATGTAAGATCTCAACAATATAATCCGGGCGACAGCGAATGAATAAAAACAAATCTTTGTTAAACGCAATCATGATACAATTAAAACAATGTAACCAATTCTTTAAACAATGTGTTGCAACAAGCGCAGCCAGCCGTAACTTTTGTTGTGTCCTGAAAACCCAATCGCAAGCGGTAAATCAGATAATAAATCATGTTCCATCTATTCCTGCTAATGCGCTCAGGGCTGGTCTATCTAGCGGCCACACCGAGCCGATCCGCCCGGGTGGGATTCCACGTCTCGCGGCTTCTCTTTTGACCAGGCCTCCTTCTCTCCCTACCGGCCGCACCCCAGTGCATATCTCTTGACCACAGTAAAATGTTCATCTGCAAATAAATGTGCCATGTAATAAAAAAAAAATTAGCACATGACTAATATTCATTAAATGTTGTCTAGATCGCGCACAAATGTGCATTTATAACTAACAAAATTTCATTTTCCCTAATAATGCCATTTTACAAGATAGAATGTAATAAAACACATATTTCACTTTTAAATAGATGATGTCTTCTCCTGTCAGTTGTTAAGTAAAAATGAAGCGAGTGGGATTTTTTCAGACCATGACTTGAAAATATATTGCCATTTTGAAGCTTTCAAACAGATACTCAAAAAATGTGCCTAATATTTTTATAAAACACCCAAATTATAGTCTTAGCAAACATATTTTTATGAAAATATTTTTACAAGACACTATGATAATAAGAGGTGAGAATATTTTGATTTAATTTTCTTCAGTGCTTTAGCTACAGGCCTAATGGACAAATCATTTCATATTTCAAAAAAAGCACAGATATGTGTAAGGAACAAAAATACGCCAAGAAACTACATGTGATAAAATAAATACCAGGCGATGAAATATGGAATGAAATTAGCCACAGGCCATTTAAATTAATTCAGTTTATTATGCATGCTTTGACAACAGAGTGATTTAAAGACAGTTGCAGACGATACAACATATATTTTACCTGAGCAGGAACCAATTAGACTTTACAATTAGAACAGACAAATAATCGATCTAAATAAAAATATATAATGGGAATGTAAATAAAATCCCAAATGGATAAAATGCGTAATAAATGAATTACTTACTGGTACGTTAAATCCTTGCATAACAATACATTATGTTCAAATGCTCGTTAAAATAAATAAATCGAGAAGACAGATCAAGTATGACGTTCATTTTATACATCATGCAGCAATGGTTCATTCCAAGTTTTTCATTCGAGGTGCAATGGTTCTCGCTCATCTGGCAACGCTGGGCTCGAGCCCCAGGACCAGAGAAACGAGGCTCGAGCCTCTGACAAGTGAGCCTCTTTCAGTGCACCCATCAGCTCGTGCTTCTCATGTCGGAGAGGGTAAACACAGTCACCCATTGGTCGGTTAACTACATGTTAATGAGCTCGTGCCGCTCGCCAGGGGACACGCAGGGCTCCGATTGGTCCATTGCACAAGCCAATAGTGTATCAGAAGACAAAGAGAAATCGACGTATGCCGCCAGATTTAAGCATATTGCTTTCTTATTGTACAAGATAAACGTCATTTTATTGAGAAAAATAGACGGAGTAGGCCTAGTGTAAAATCCATTTATGTGGTTAGTAGGTCGTAATATCTGTCAGCCCTTCCAGCATTATGCTATGCTAGGACATATATAGAAGGCCGAAGATAATATGATGATTTCATCAGTTATTGAGATAGATAGACAGATCTGTGTGTATTTGGTTGTAAATATAATTTTATACAGCATGGTCTTTCTTTAAAGAGGTGCCAAGCAACGTTCTGTTTTTTTCTCTCACAAGCTCCCTCTAAAGACCGCTGTATTGCAATGTATAGCACTGCATTCTATTGGAGGCGGTCCGCGCTGCTGAATATTGCAAGTGCTGTATCTACCGCTATAGGCCACGATGGCGCATTCTACACCGTTCGTTCGCCGTGTAATAACTCATTTTAGCATCCTTAACAGTATGAAATGGATTAATTAAATGAAAAATGTTGCATAGTGGGCCTTTAACTCCCTCGTCTACGTAGGCCTATTATAATTCATGTGGTTCAGTGTGAGCCAAGGGATGGCACCCACATCCTGTCCCAAGCAAATCTTTGCCTTAAGTGTTATGGTCTATGGTGTTCCCCGAATAATACAGCATTCTTTCATTGCTTTAAATAAATGTGGTCCGACTGAAGTCACAGGGCAGCATGTTGTTTTTTGCGCTGACTGGAGGATTTACACTGTACTAGATATTAAACTTTGTACATTCATTCATTTTTGGGGTAATTTATGTTGTTCTGTTAAGACCCATTTTTTTGGCCAGATTAAGTATGTTTCTGTGAAGTGACAGTATAGTGTTCACCATAAAAAATAGACTAAACTGAATTATACTGATAACAGCATTTCAGTGGGGTTAAGTATCAAAAGTTATTGCACAATTCAAATATAGGATGTGTCACCTTAACAGGCTTAGAAATTAGCAACCTGATTAGAGACTTAAGTGTTGTGATATTTGTCTGACAGTTGTTCTATACTATACTATACTATACTGTACTATACTGTACTATACTATACTGTACTATTGTACCATAGTTATTATCTTCATGGCGTTTCAGTACAAATTAGTGCTTTATGTTACTTAATTGTTAATAAATCCCAGAACTGTGATACCATGGTTTCCTCCAGCACTTCAAAACAAACACTTACTACCTAAAAAAGAATTACAAAATGTATCATGAGGATAACTTTAAAAGTTGCTTTACAGAAAATATATTTGTTATTTCTTATTTTCCCTATCATATCTGATATGAAACTGCACAACATAGCTTTCCTAAATACAATAGTCACTAGTCTCTAAAGCTACAGTATATTACCCCAGCACCACCACCTACAAGCTTCACTAATTCTCTGCTGGCCAGCATAGAGAGATGGGGTGTCTTAATAATTCCCCATAATGTAACGCATTGCATTGCATAATTTCCTTGCTACCCCTGGCCCTCCTTCACTAGTTAGAGACTAAAGATGAAGGAGGGGAGTGACAGAACAAAGGGAAACAGGTAGAACGACACATTAGATTGGTGACCTGGTGTAGGGTATACTGCACACAGTGTCAATTCAAGTCAAGTCAACTCTTAGACCATCACTCCTAGCTGCACAAGCACCTGATAAATAAAGACAGAATGTGGGTGTGTTTTTTTGTGTGTTTTTGCCGCTGGAAGCACACCTGTGGCAATTGAGCAACTTTTTACATTGCTGTTTCATTGGCATTTTTCTTGGGCCAGCCTAAGGCTAATGCCTCTGCACCCAACCCCACTTCTTAGAGCAGATTTCTTCTGGAGCCTGGAGGTTTCCTGCTATTAGACAAAAAAAAAAACTAGTTCTAGTACACAAACTAGTTCTTAGTACATGGCTCTTTATAATGATTTAGAGTGCTCCATTTACCATTCTATGGTCGGATATTTCTTGGTAACTGACCAGGGCTATGTATAATGAACAACCATTTTAGAAAACGAAACAGAATTAGAATCATTCAAAGTTCCCTCTGCTGGCATCAGACTCCTGTATTACTTTATCAGGATAATTTACATATAAATAAATATTTGTTCTTTTATTTGTAAAGTACTGGTTTAAACCGTCTCAATTTTATATTTAAAACAAATGACACTTAATGACAACAGGCATAAACATGCATTGCATGTTCATGATACCTGTCATGTTTATGATAGGCTCATGTCACTGAAAAAAAACTAGCTTCAAATGTGAAAATAATCAAAAACAAATATGTAAGCATTTATATTTGTGAAAATACTTGCCTCATAGGGCTGGGTTTAATTGAAATTACTTGGTGAATAGCATTTGAATATAAGAGAAAACTATTCCTTCTCATTTTACTTTTATTTTTTAAGATGAAATGTTTCATTTTGAAAAGCATTGGATATGTAGATAACACTATATAAAATTTCAATTGATAATAGATCAGAGTCGTGCAAATCCTTTTTAAATAGCTTATGGCGTTATAGCCAGCAGTATAGCAAGGACACTCACCACACCAGGTCACATGCCTGCCCCCTCAGAACGGATTTCCAGTGGATGTTGGTGGATTCACACTGTTGATGAAAGATTTTTATTTTATTTTTTATTCGTTTATTTTTTAAGTTCTGTAAGGAGGCAGGAGGGCTGTCAGGATCTCTTTATGGTTTCTTTTATGTATTTTATTCACATCCCTATTGACTCACTCACTCTCTCACACACACATACACACACACACACTCACACACACACAAACACTTCTTTTCCTTGTCTATTCCATTCCTACTCAGTCTGTCACTCACAGTAGCTGATGAAAAACAGGTGGATTGTTTTCCATATGTTTTTGGTAATGAGAGAGAATATACAGTAGATGGATTGCATTTGAAACAGCTGCCATGTGGACAGACTAGCCACTGAGACAGATGTGTTCTGCCATGGTTCCTACACACCTTTGGAACCCAAATAATCCATTCACTTGGGTATGTAACACTTTCAGAGACTGAAATTAAATAGCAATGCGCCCATATATGCAGTCACTGTTAGAAACACAAAAGACAGATGGCATTCTGACCAGGCAGATATCAGTTAGTCATAAGTACTTCATAGCACTATTTCCATCCATGATGATTACTCCATTCTAGAACAGCTACTCTTTTGTCAGTTGCGATGAAATTAGTCAGCATAGTGTTTTTTCACACAATGGTATGAATTCCAGGTTAAGTTCAGCTCAGATGTCACAGCTGCCATTTTGGCTGACGACTTGTAATGGTGCACCAGCCTGTTTCCTGATAGCATAGCCTTTTACTGTAAGTCTCTATACATAATTCACACTTTGGCTTTTTCTGTGATGGTCGGAAGGATGTGCTGAATCACACCTGAGTCAGTGAGGGCCTCTTTTTTCATTTTTGATGATTTGCTATTTGTTATCTGTTTATCATTGGATATCATTAGTATCAAAAGAGACTTAATCATTGAACTGGTCAAATTGATTGTCCAGATCAGGGGTGTTCATAAACTGATGCTGTAGAGTTGTGGGATCAATATGGTCAGAAAGAATCTGTCAATTAAGCTGACCACTTTCTGGATTTGCCAAGCTTAGCTGACATATGCAGAGCGTTCTCTAAGCACAATAGCACCGTCTCCAACAATAGCAGTGTACAGTAGCACTGTTTCCATATGAGGGAAAGTCATAGAGCTTAGTTAAGGTAACCGGACTTCTTTTTGAGAAGTCCAGTTGCGTTAAATGAACACTATGACTACCACAACCTGGATGAATGAGAATCTTCACAGACACATATGTCAAACTTGACATTTGATGGCCTTTAATGAAAAACTTTAAAGACATTAGAAGTTCCTAAAAAGCTACCAATAAGTGTTTTGTTTTTGTTTTTGTAAGACACTAAACTAACAGCTTCCTTTTTAATGGGTGATGTTAGAATTCTCTAAACTGAAACAGTTTTGTTTTTTAACAGTCGCGAGAACAGCACAATCCATTCTGTTTGACCAGACCTCCAGAGACAGCTAAGAAACAGCCTATGCACCATGAGGGCTTCGCACCTCAGATGGAGCTCAGATGGTTGTGCTGGACAAAGGATGGGCTGACAGCATGACTAATTCAATGGAAGATGAGCTCAGATCATCATGTCATCTTCTTCAGGGCCACAGGGAGGAAATTTGGACAGCCTGAGCCAAGGTAAAAAGTGTTCACCAAGGTTAGACACTGGTTTGTTTCCAAAATGGGATTCTGCACAACATGTAAGTGTCCTACATCAACACAAAAAAAGACAGAATTTTAGAACAAAGCTGAATATCAAGCAAATTTATGATTTAAGCAATAATAATAACACCAATATTAATACTATAACCAATCAACAAAAAAAAACATTAACAACCATTGTTTTGTAACAGCTAATTTGAGATTATACCTTCTAGTCTGATGAGTCTCTTTAGATATTTTCTAGGTCCAAGATACATGGAATAGAGGAACGAATAAACTTTTCTGTGTTTGAAACTGGGACACACCTGATACATGTACCAGACAAAAAGCCCACACAAATTGGACCTAACAGCCGGCACATTAACCCCATGACAGATATCTCTGTGGGGGGCGAGAGGGTCTCTACAGCTTTGCTCCAACCATGAAGCCCAGTGCCTGTGTTTGTCACGTGGGCACTGCTGTTGTCATAGACCTCCTCCCCTCCTGTCTCCCTGTTCTCAGCCCCAAGTCCCAGAACACAATCTCTCACTCTTGCCTGTCTGCCGCCAACAGCAGAGTGGCACTGCCCTCCTGCTCTCGCCGTGTGGAGAGCAAGTGCCAGCGATGCAGAGGGTTTCGGGGGGGGGGGGGCCTCAAGTGCCCCTGTATAGCTCAGCAGGCGATGGCACAGTAACATGAGGTCTTGCCTACAGGGCCTTTGTTGTGCTGTGTGTCTGAGGGTGCCTGATTGATTCCTTTCTGCGCTGCAGTCTTTGGCCTGAGACGTTCAATTTCCCTCCTGAATGGGCTCCTTTTAGAGAGCGCCTGGGCTCTGGTTTCACTCTGAAAAGTAAAATGGTTCACTGCAGACATAGTGTCCAAATTGTATAGGTTCTGTGTGCTGTGCTTCTGTTGTGAGATAGACACAGATTTGACTTAACAGCACACACACTTAAAAAACACAGATATCCCTCACTCTTATGCCAGGAGATGAAGGCAAAAGTGATAAAACGATGACAGAGTTTTGATGTCAGCATTATACTATGAGGTTATGTCCTTGGCAACTTGAGAATTGCCTGGGTGTCTCAAAACCCTTGAGAGATCTTTGTGTTCTGTGAACAGTATTAGATACAAAAACAATAAACAATCATCTTTAATGAGGTCACTGCTAAACAGGAAAAATGTCACTTATTACTTTCAAACAAACCAGCTAGCCAAAACATGAGCCAGGTGCTGACAGGAAAAGATCCAGTCGTGTGTTTCCATCTGAGAAGCAAAGTATTTAGATGTGTACTTGCAGTTCTCTCTTTTCTAACAAGAAAGAAAGAATGAATGAATGAAGGAAGGAAAGAAAGAAAGGGGTGTACATAATTGTTGGATAGAAAAACTATTAGAAATGTTTAGTGTGGTCATATTTTTAGTATACAGTTTTGTGTTTTGTGTGTTTGTGTAAAAAGGGTCTTTCAAGACATCATACTGAGTTAAACACATGATCTGAGATTCTAAGCACAAACTGACCATAAAACCATCTCTTCTAGCATTCACAAGGACTTGTCCTCCACTACTAGAGAAAGGACGTGGACCGGGGGCTTTTGGTGTAACCCAGATTGAGATGGTAAAAATAAAACAATATATGCACATACTTAGCCACTAGAACAGGGACATCTCTATTAACTCCCTCTAACCCTCTGATGAGGTTGGTATGGATCACACACGCAGCCCCTGCACACACACACACACACACACACACACACACTGAAAGAGAGGAGGAATAATCTTTACTCCTTTTGTGTGTGTGAGTGTGTGTAAGAGAGAGAGAAAATAAATATTTTCAGTTCTTATCCCTGCATTCATCTGCATGTCTAGACAGAGATGTTTCAGTGTTCAAAATTAGTTCAATGCCAATGCAAATGATAAAAATAACAAAATAGCTAAAGAGGGCAACAAAATGCTATCAGGTAAAAATAATAGTTTCATTCAGTGTGTGGTGTCTGAGACTCCTCAAAACTAGTTTGGCTTTGTCCAGAGTCCTGCAGAGCCCTGTCCTCCTTCTGAATCTGAGAGTCCGTCTTGAGAATTGATTCAGTTGCTACACAAAACAATCAGACAATTTAGTCTTTTCATATAGCAGGCTACTTTAGGCTCCCATTTATTGTACAACTTCTTTAGAAAAAGAACAAATCTAATAGAACAAATCTTTATAGCGTTTGACTCGGGAGGCCAAACCTGAGATATTCAGTTAAATTACACAGACTGAATAACTGTTTTACAAATGCTGCTGAAATAACTAGTGATGTGCCAAACAAGACACAATAAGTGATTCAAGGCCGGTAAGTTACAATATATTGTCACGTTCAAGGAATATTTTCTCTTTTGACCTTGGTCCCTTCTGTTTGCACACTAAAACACATCTGCTGGCCCTGTCCCAACTTTGCAGATTTAAAACAAGCATGGTGTTGTTAACCTCTATGTCCACAGCAGAGCTAGGACACATACATAGAGGGCAGCATGTGAGCGGTGGCAGCAGGTGTAAAAATATACTCTGCCGCAGAAATGATTGTACATAGTCTTGTGGTGACCAGTGGTTTGTTCCATACCTTGAATTGGACAAAAGCTCTATTTAAAAAATGGAAGGCTAAGAAGGCTAGGAGCAAGTGAGGTCAAGCTTTTGTTTCAAATCCCTCAGCATGGCAACACAACTGTGTAGAATTTAATATTTGCTGCCATCTGCAGGAATGGAGTAATAAAACTAACTTAAAACATAAAACTTATGTCCAACTGCACCCAGCATATAATTGTCTACCAAACATGAAATTAGATTAAAAAAATGTAAATGAAGTAGAATTTCATTGTATGTACAATCAATATTATACTGTGCTTTCGTGTTTAATGACAGATCTATTGAAATTGATCAACAGGCCCATAGCAAATTACATAACCTTTTATTTTGATTTATCCTACATCTTAAAGTTGGATTCAGTTTAGCATTGCCTGCATCAGAAAGCTCAGATTGATGGCTTAATGAATTAAAAAAAATTTTTTAACACTGCCAGCTAATTTTTTTTGGACAAAGCCATGTTTTGCCCACCTTTGTTGTCTGATGAAGGAAATCTATATGCCTAGAACTTCCAGCTTTTTGGTGTAGCCTATCATTAATTGATTGAAACCATATTTTTTTTCTGGGGATTAACACAGGCCACATTTTGTAAGAGACAAAAATGTGGCCAATTGCCTATTTTATTTAGGCTATATAATATAAGCTACACTTTTTTAGTTATAGCCTATTGTTTCAGATGATTGCGTTTGTTTTGATTAGAACCCGGAAGTGTCGCTCTCAGTGCACCGTCCACCGCCTCCGCACGAGCTCCAAGCTCTTCAAGCCTCTGAGGAAGAAGGCGGTGGAGCCTGTGTATGAGGGATTAATAGGATTCACGGCAGCGCAGCCGTACCACTGACAGGCCATTCAAAATGGGAAACACGGATTCCAAACTGAATTTCAGGAAAGCTGTCATTCAACTAACAACCAAAACTCAGGTTTGTAACCTTATAATATATGCCTTTACATTTTAGTGACTCATAATAAAAAAGAGCCAGACGGGGACTAAAAACAGCGCGTGTCAGATGGTACTGCGCGCGTCAGAGGGTACTGCACCATCAATGATATGAGATAATACAATGCGCTTCTCAACACGTATGAGCAATGGGTTGATGTCTGACAGTGTTTACTGTGTGAATTTTGAGTGTATGTTAAATCCCTGTCGGCTGTAGGCTACTCGGTATTTGTTCGCTTTAACGCGATTTGCAATGGGCTGGTCTGGTCACTCGACATGTAAAAGCAATGAATAAAGCCCTTTGTTTTACATTTACGCCATCATTTCTTCAGGAGACTATGCAACACATGATGGCACCAGGCTTACCAAATCCTTGATGCCTTCAATGGTAAAAATTAGGCTATAATATATCAGTCCTGGTGGTGATGGACCCGATTGAGATAATCTCAGAAAAGCGATAATCAAACAGGCTATGATTTCACCCTTGCTATATGGATAAAATCGCAGGGTTTTTGTGGTGCAAAACTGCTCTGAATGATATCTCATGTGGTTCCTGCTAAAGTCAATTAAGAGCCCTGTTACACACTTTATTAGATGGGCAACATGTGCCTTTTATTTGTGTATGATGACGTAAGGGGTTTCATATGTCAATGGCCAGATGCTGCAGGTGGCTCCTTAACTAAATGGCTTAGAAGAAATCATATAACCAGGGATAAAAAATTCTGCTAAAATGTTATAAATGTCTATATTCTATTGAATATGTACTCTTAATATATATATATGTATTTGTAATTAAAGCAAGATATCTTCAGAACAGATATTGTCATTGATATGGTCCAAAAATAGACCTTTAACGTCACCAGTAAATGTGTTTTTTTTTTTCAATGTTTTTTTTCTTTTTCCTGTGCACTGCTAGTATTACATCTGTGAATGCCAATCACAAAACTGACCCCTCTTTTAGAGATCGCCTACTTCAGAACTCTCAGAACTCTGTGAATTTGTGTATGTGTGTGTGTGTGTGTGTTTGATATACTGGATGTATTTGTGCTGATAATAGATGCAGATGATTTTGTGTACACTCACCAAACCAGTTGTCATGGTTGTGTTGTCAGCCAGTGGAGGCCACAGATGATGCTTTCTGGGATCAGTTCTGGGCAGACAGCACCACAACAGTACAGGATGTGTTTGCCCTGGTTCCTGCTGCTGAGATCCGGGCAGTTAGGGAGGAGTCTCCCTCTAATCTGGCCACTTTGTGCTATAAGGTAATACCAGCAAGCATGTTTCTATTGCATTTGTCACCCTTTTTGTGTTCACCGTGACTGTGATCACCAGGTTGCAATGAACGTCAAGACTTGTTACCTTTTCAGGTGCTCACAATGATGGTAGATATAATTGGTGGTTGGTCATTACTGTGTAAATCTGTGGATAAATGAATCTGTCAGGCACTTTTGTTCACCTGAATCATCTCATAGCGCAACAATAACTTAACCTGGTTTGAATGAGCTCAGTTACAACAATGCCTGAGACTCAGACTTGTCCACTGCCCAGTGTGGGAAGGAAGCAGTCAGAACCGGTCCCTTCCTGGGTTATACTCCCCATTTCCTGCTAATGGACATAATCAAGGACAAGAGGGATTGAGTCTTGGCCTATCCTCTGTCTTGGTGCCATGGAAACAACCTCACTAGTCATTTCAATTATGCTGTTAGTAGTTTGAATTATGTGCATGGGTTTGCAAAAATGATGTGGTGTTTGGCTTTGCAAACAGAACGGGATCAGTGGAAAAGTCAAGGATATGCCTCATTTACTGGTGAATAATTAAATATTCACATTCTAATCATAGTCATCTCAGTGAGCTATCATTCACTAGGTAGAGAGAGTACTGATGGATATAGGATATGGGGCCATCAGTGATTGTGTGTGTGTGTGTGTGTGTGTGTGTGCGTGTGGAAAAGGGGGGGGGGCAGAAGATCAGATTTAATCCAAGACTCACATGAGGCTGAGACCATAGAAATGACGGCCTGAACTTGAATTATAAATACAAAAGATGATGCATTTGCCATGAACATTTTGGCTATAGTCACTTTGTTTGCAAAGCTTCCATTATAAATAAATGTTAGAAATAAATGACTGTGATGTTCTGTTGGGATGTGTGTGTGTGTGTGCTTGCTCGTGAACTTGTGCTCCTCAGGCAGTAGAGAAACTGGTGCAGGGAGCTGAGTCTGGCTGTCCGACTGAGCGGGAGAAGACGGTTGTGTTAAACTGCTGCCAAATGCTGACGCGCATCCTGCCCTACATCTTTGAGGACCAGGACTGGAGGGGCTTCTTCTGGTCCACAGTCCCGGGAGCTGGGCGAGCTGGGGTAACGCCAACACTGTCAGACATAGACTGAATGCAGCATAGGGACACATCAGCAACAGTAAACTCTACTAACAGCAAAACCAGGTTTTAAGAATTACTCAAGGTGATATTAGGCATTCTTACTACATACCACAATGATAACAACATGAACAGCAATATTATTGGGTATCACCTTCACGCTAAAACTTGTAAAAAGCAGGCAGCCTGTCAGAATCCATAGAATTTTATACATCACATTCATCAATGACCATACATTTTATATTATTTTGTATTGCAAACCAATCAGGTCTTCCTCTTTTAGTGTGTGTTACGACCCACACTATAATGGCCCTACTGGGGCAAACAATAATGCACCATTGACCCAAGTTAAAACAGAAACCACCTTTAAAAGTAACACCCAACCAGGGGGACTTATTTTACACATATGACATTACACAAAATTAATAATACATAACACAACACAAGTCCCAGGCTGAGAGGCAACAAGTCAAGCAGCAGTCCCCACACCAGAAGTCTCTTCCCAGCAGCAGGAACTTGGAGCTTTTAACAGGTCTTGATCAGGTGGGCAGGTGCTGCCAGTTAAGATGATCACCTTCAAGGGACCCAAGCAGAGCTAGGAAACCATGGCAAACCAAAAGGGACAAACAGCACAGGAAACATACAGCCGTAACAGTGTGAATTTAGTGTGAATGGTGCACATTTTGTGTGGCACTGCATTGCCTCCAATTATCGTAATAACTTATTTTTGTTTTACTTGTAACTTGTGGTCTCCCAGATGGAAGAAGCAGATGATGATGATGACGAGGGGGCTCGACCCCTGGCAGAATCGCTGCTGTTGGCCATCGCTGACCTGCTGTTCTGCCCTGACTTCACTGTGCAGAGCCACAGGAGGAATGGCCCGGTGAGTAGAGCACACCGACCTGCTCCACCTAAAGCCTGTTCCCATACTGTATCAAGTCCACGTCAACAGTCTTGCAGTGAGTGTGGAAACAAACAGGCCACTCACTTCCTTCTTCCGTTTTGGGTCACCTTCTGCCAGCCAGTTGGCAGCAAGACTCAAAAACTAAGACGAGTTCCTGCATTCTTTGTGTGCGTGTGTGCATGTCTGTGAAGAGATGACAATCAGTAATCCATTATTCTATTGTCTGTTGAGCTTGGGAGAGACAGAGCATATAGGCTTGTTTCCACTGTTTCCACAGACCAGTTCAGGGACATTTCTCTGAGGAGGAAAAGTGACAGGGAAATTGTCTTTTCAAGTGAACCTGCCCTGATCGTTGTCAAGACGGCATCATAATGCAACCGTTAACGTTTAGTTATGTAGGGTGACCAGAGATGTCCTCTTTTTCCTGGACATGTTCTCTTTTTGAGACCAAAAAAT